>RJWM01045093.1:0-12963 GCA_004363535.1 Dasyprocta punctata | reverse complement strand
AAAGTACCTGCATATACATATTTACTACAGTTCAATTCATGATAGCCAAGTTATGGTATTAGTTTAGTTCCAATCAGTGGTTGAAAAGATTAAGAAAATATAGTCTATATACATGGTGGAACATTATTCAACCATAAAAAACAAAATCATATCATTAGCAGAAAAATGGACAGAACTGGATATTAAAACATTAGGCAAGAGAAACCAAACCAGAAAAACAAGAATCATATGCTTTCTCTCATGCGTGAAATCTTGGGGGGGGGGGCGGGGGGAGACAACTCTAAGAAAGAAGGACAACTACTATTAGAGAAAAGGAAGAGGTAGAGGTTATGAGAAGAGGGTAAGTGAGGGTAACAGGGTTTGCATATGATCAAAGTGTCTTTTATGTGTGCATGAAATTACTACAATGAAACACATTATTTTGTAAAATTAAAATACAGTATACTACGAAGAATGATAATAAAAGTATTATGAAAATTCCCAAAGAAGCTTCCAAAGCATATAGTGAGGATTGATAATACAAATTTACAAAGAAAGTTTGAATTTAAAATTGAAGAATAGTTGGCAGAATGCTGAAAAAAATGAAAACTGAAGTTAGAAATGCATAAATATTCAGAAAGCCTAACTTCTGCTACAAACCTCAAGAAAGCTCCCCTCCCCTTACCCCTCAAATAGATAGGACAACACATATGGCATGGGGTCAGTCTTCAGATGAACTCTGAAAGTAGTAATTTTACAGTTAAATTCTCCAGGGCCTTTGTTCAAGTATTTACCTGAAATAGTATATGTTTAGCACAATTGCTATTATTGCCTGTTAATACTTCTTTATAAATTGTAATTAAAAGATATAGTCCATTCCAAGTTTTGTTGAATAAATTGCAATGAAGTAAGCCTTATTACTTGTAAACATTTTAAAAATAGTTTGGGAATGGATTTGAAATTGTTGGGTAGGCCTTGCGGACTCATCTCTGGTTACTCCTTCTGCTCACTTGGTGCCGCTAATTGACGTGGGGTTCTATTATAGAAATGTGGCCGGTGAAACGGGTTATGAGTTATGTCTGCATTTTCTCTTTTCCATGGTAGACACAGTGAATCTCAGTTATAAATTGTAGTTTCTGTAATGTGGCGTCTCCCTCGCTATAATACTTTCTCATGACTTGCATGCAAGATAGGGGTAGACTTTTTAAAGAACAACCTTACGTCCTGGCATTTTTACTGATCTCAGTAAGACTGGAGAAATGAAAAGCTGCAGTAAGAATGTAGCACCCAAAATATTTCTCTGATCTGTGTAATCACTTTAATACTATCAATTTCTCCTTTGCTTTCTTTTATTCTATTTCTGTATATCCTGGTTTTGGACTTGTCTGATGCTATTTAAAATTCTTTGTAGTCTGTGTAGTGCTTTCCACAACCCTAAATATTAATGGCAGAGTTAAAGGATTTGTTCTCTCTATTTAAAAAGGAAAGTTATACTCTATTTCAATGTGGTGTACATAATAAAAAACTAACATTGGAGATTGTTTCTGAATTAGATTATAAAACACAAAGACTATGAAAGAAAATATCAGAGCATAAAACTTTAAAATCACAGCAAGCTTGTGGCTTCATTTTGAAAAAAAAGTTGTAAATTGTGAATCTCTGCATGCCTGAAATGATGAAAAAAACTTTTTCCAAGAGAAGTTCTAGAAAAAGAATTTAAATATACATTTGTTAAGAATAGCTCAAAGCAACTGTATGAAATAAGAAAATAAAGCAATACAACATTGTTGGGAGAAAACAAAAGCAACCCATATTTTAAATGTTTTGGATTTGTTTTCTTTTCACATAGTTTCCTTTAGCATCAGTCTAAGAGCAGGAAAGGATGGAAAATGTGCAAAAGAATTTGTCTGTGTGTGCAAAAAACTTATATTTCAGTGACTTCAGAGAACACCAGCATATAGAGGTGGAGATGCTAAGGGGGGAAAAATGGGTCTGCAACCAAAATGAACCAGATTTAGAGCCACTACAAGCTTTTGTGATCTCTGGAAGTTCTCATTTTGAGGAGCAAAATGCCCCAAAGTTAATTTATTGTTAAATTTATGGTCATGTAATATTTACTAGACACACATTCATACTTTCAGAACAAAAATTCAAAGCTAAAAATTCAAGAGGAGAGAAGAGTAATCATTATGGTGAGGCAGTACACATATTCTGTCACAGTGTAAGGAATGATTTAATTCATGGCAGAAATCATCTGTTTCATAATCCTCCGTTTCCTGTATAGCATATACCGGTTTTGCTTGATTTTCATGATCTAGTCATAGAGGTTCATGCTAAAAGTTTACATATGTTGTACTCTTCTGTTTCAGGAAAATAATGTGAGAGTAAGTTATCAAGAATTCTTTAAATGTTGATAAAATAATTATATGTATGTGATGTTGAAACTCATAAATTGAATATTCAAAGCAAGGAAGCAATTGATCTAAAAACTAGGAAAAATGCAGAGATTATTTTCAGATTTCTACAATAATAGACCACTTTCACAGTCGTAATACTGAAGTTTTTGAATGTACACATAATTAAAACAAGCCCAGAAAATCTTTCTCAGTATCTCTATTTACCAGGGATCTATGAATCAAAACCTCTGGGAAATAGCACCTTGCTTCTATTAAAAAATGACTGAAAAAATTTCAAAACAAGCCTGAAGTTAACAAGTTCTGGAGAACAAGAAAGTGAAAAACAGTGATACTTTGTGCATTGTTTGTGAGACTAGAAAATGTAAAAGTGTTCTCAAAACATTTAGAAAAGAAATACCGTATGATTCAGTAATCCCACTGCTGGATATATATCTAAATTAAATGATTTCAGTGCATCAGAGAAGCAGATGCACTTCTATGTTTGTTGTAGCACTATTCTCAGTCCTTAAGAAATTGAAACAACCTTAAAGTCCATCACTGATAAGTAAAGAATAATAATTATACATATACTATTCTGCCATAAGAGTGAAATCCTATAATTTGTGGCAATATGAATAGAACTAGAGATTATGAGAAGTGAAATATGTCAGACACAGAAAGACAAGTACCACATGATCTCACTTCTATGTAGAATATAAAAAAGTTGACCTAACAGAAGTTGAATGGAGAGTCATGGAAACAGAGGCTGAGATGAGAGAGGGATGTGGAGAGGTTGATCAATAGATTCCAAGCTAGATAGGAGCAAGAAATTCTGGTAGACTATTGCCCTGTAGAGTGACAGTAGGTAACAATAATGCACTGTACATTTAAAAAAGCCAGAAGAAAAGATTTTGAATGTTTTCACCATAAAGAAATGATATGTATTTGAAGTGATAGGTACATTTAAACTGATTTAAACAGTACAGAATGTATACACACACACACACAAAAAAATCACATGGAAACCCCTAAACACGTCTAATTTTTGTTTTGAGTCTATCACTTAAGACTAAATTTAAGTTAAATTTAAAAAAAGAATTTTGCAGTTTGAAAAAATAGATGTAAATCTGACAAATAAACATTAATGAAAATCTTGTGTACATAAAAACACTATGTTGCAAGTGTTGTTGGTTGGCAAATGGAGAGGGTTAGATGGAGAGACTATCATTTATTTCTGGGCCATACAATCAAGTTAATGATAATTTTGAAAATCACACTGGTTGACATTCTGTATACAAATGGAGGAATAAATCACTGGGAATGCATATTTTCAGAATAGAATTAGCTGAACCTAATTTCACTGCCTAAAACATAAATCAAGTAAAATTATTATTCATCTTTGCATCTAAAATTAGACTTAAATATGAGTGGACAGTGGGATGAAAATAAATTAGAAGTAATTTTAAAATATTATGAAATTATGGATCTGGGACTATTTCAAGGAAGGGGGCCTTAAGGTGAAATGAAAAAGAAAATATTAACTTCATATTATTGACAATATTTTTTAAGGACTACTCCAAATGCTCAAGGAAAATTTGTGCCAGGAAATACTCAGTTTCTCTAGTTGTGTTTTAGGTAAGACATTGTTTCAGAACTAGTAGGTGATTCTTTTTTGTGACTTTAGGATAGCATAGAGAGAAAATGCTGATATGTTTTTGTTAATATGCAGAAAGAATGATGAATATTCTTTTATCTGCATATTCCTAAAGCCTTGTCCTTCTCCCTGAGAAAATTAATTTCCAACACTTATAGACTGACAAAATGACTCTTGATTTTTAACATTCTATTTCTTCTTTCTTTCTTAACTCCTCTTTTTTGTTTGCCATGAAATGGAGTCATATTCTTCCACATTAACTGAAATGGAATAGGCAAACTGTACTTATGTTAGCATCATTTTGAAAAGTAAAATAGATGATGTCGCAAAAGAACATATTGGAAAGTAGAGGAACAGCTGGCAAACATTTTTTTCCCGCATTGTGAGTTGTCTTTTCACTCTGTTGGTAGTTGCTTTGGCTGTGCAAAAGCTTTTTATTAAGATGAGATCCCAGTTGTTGATTCTTTGTGATAGTTCCTGTGCAGTTGGGTTTTATTCATAAAATCTTTGCCTATATAAATGTCTTCAAGAGTTTTACCTACTCTGTCTTCCAGCAGATTTAATGTTTCTGTTTTAATATTCAGATTTTTGATCCACTCCAAATTTAGTTTACTGCTTAATAAAAAATATGGGTCCAATTTTAATCTTTGGCATATATAGAGCCAGTTTTTCCAGCATCATTTATTAAAGGTGTTATCTTTCTTCCAGTGAATGCATTTGGCACTTTTGCCCAAGATAAGGTGGTTCAGTATGTCTGCAGCTGTTTTCACATCTTATAATCTATTCCATTGACCATCAGGTTTGTATGGGACTTTGTTTTGTTTGTGTTTTGTTGTTGTTGTTTTGCCAATATCATGCTGTTTTTATTACAGTAGCTTTACAGTGTAATTTCAAGTCAGAGATTGTGATCCCCCTGTCTTGTTTTTGTTGCCCAGAATTTCCTTTGCTTGTCTAGATCTCTTTGGGTTTCAGATGAATTTTAGGTTTGTTTTCTTTAACTCTGGGATATATTCTATTGGAATTTTGATCAGGATTGAATTAAATCTGCATGACAGCTTTAGAAGTATGTCATTTTCACTATACTGTTTTATCCTATCCAAGAGCAAGGAATTTGTTTCCATTTTCTAATATCCTCTTCAATCTCCTTTTTCAGAGTACTATAGTTTTCAATGTAGAGGTCTTTTACAACCTTCATCAGATTGATTCCTAGGTATTTCAAATTTTTGGGTGCTGTTTTGAAAGATATTCTTTCTCTAATTTCTCTCTCAATGAGTTTGTTATTTGTGTACATGAAGGCTATTGATTTTTGAGTGCTTATTTTGTATCCAGCTATGCTACTGAATTTGATTACTAAGTCCAGCAGTTTTTTAGTGGAGTTTTTTGCATCTTTTATGAAGAGCATCATGCCATCTGCAAATAATGATAATTTAACTTCTTCCTTAACTATCTTTATTCCTTTTTTTAATCTAATTGCTCTGGCTATGTTAAATAATATCATTGCACTATGGTTGATAATATACATGAGATAATTTCCGTTCCTTTGCATTTAGTGAAGCATGTTCTATGAGCTAGCTTGCGGTCTGTTTTGGAGAACATTCCACTGCAACTAAGAAGCATATGTATTCTGATGCTGTGGAGTGGAGCACTCTGTAGATATCTATTAAGTGCATTTGTTCAAAAGTTTGGTTCAGTTCTAGTATTTCACTGTTGATTTTTTTGTCTACTTTATCTGTCCTTTTGTGACAGTTGGGTATTAAGATTCCCAATAAAATTATATTAGGGCTTATTTGATTTTTCTTGCTCATAAGTATTTGTTTTATATAGTTGGGTACATTGGATTCATTGCACATATATTTATGATTGTTATCACTTCCTTTTGGATTGTTCCCTTTACAAGAATGTAGTGACCTTCTTCATCTCTCTTAATCAATCTTGGCTTGAAATTCACTTTGTCTGCAAATAGAATAGAAACACCTCCTTTTTTCTGGGTTCCTGCAGTATGGAGTACTGTTTTCCATCCTTTGATATTCAGTCTGTAAATTGTTTTCTAATTAAATGTGTTTCTTGTATGCAACATATTGTTGGATCTTGCTTCTCAGTCCATTCTGCCAATCTTTGTCTTTTGATTGGTGAATTGAGACCATTAAAATTGTTGACTATATGTTGACTTATCCTTTTCATGTTATTTTCCTGTTATTGGTACCTCCTCTTTTTTCCCCTCCCTCTCTGTAATTGCTTGCCTTGTCTACTGGGTTCCCTCTGTTGTGGTTCATGAAGTTGTAGTCCTTGTTATCTCTTTCTGGAATGTCTTTCAAAACATTTTGGAGCACTGGTTTGGTGGTTATAAATTTCCTCAGATGTTCTTTGTCATGGTAGTATCTTTTCTGCCCATCAGATTTAAAAGATAGTTTTGAGGGGTAGTTCAATCTAGGTTGAAGATTGTTTTACTTTAGAATTTGAAATACTTCACTCCAAGCTCTTCTTGACTTGAGAGTTTGTGCTGAAAGGCTAGCTGTGATTCTAATGAGCATTACTTTATAGGTGATTTGTTTCTTTCTCCTAAAGGAGTTAAAATTCTATTCTTACGCTAAATTTCTAGAATCTTGACTATGATATGCCTGGCTGTAGATTTTTTTTTTATTGTGGCTAATCAGAGTTCTGTATGCCTCACTCATCTGTATGTCAAATTCTTTTTCTTTACCAGAGAAGTTTTTTGTTATGACATCTGTAAAGTTATTTTTTAATATCATTTGTAATAGTGCTTTTTCATTGACTCCAATCAATCTTAAGTTATTCTTCTTTGTCTCATCTAGTAGTGCTGAATTTATTTCTCATGGTCCCTGCTATTTTTGAGGAATCTTTCTTTTTCATGACTACAATCTTTTCTAACCGCAATATTATCTTCTAGATCTGAGATCCCGTCCTCACATTGGTTTAATCTGCTGTGAATACTTTCAAAGGAATTTTTATTCTCCTGGATATCTGCTTGAATCTGCCTCATGTGTCCATTTGTTTCCTATGCAGAGTATTCATAGCTTCTATAATTTTCTTAAGCTTGTCTATGTTTTCATCTGTATTTCCTCTAGTACAGCTAAGCATGGTATTTATTTTGGGCCCCATCTCTGCAGTTATCTGAGAGATTATTTCTGATTTTACTTTTTCCAGAGTTTCATTCAATTGATTTGTTGTTACCACTTCAGATAGGCCAGGTGAGAAATTTTGAATTGTCAAACCTCATTGCCCCCTGGGTTTGTCTTTGGTGATTGGATGTCCTAAATTGAATCTTATTTAAGTGTCTCCTCATTTTCTTATCTTTTCTTTAGTTTAATTCATGGGGTGATGCTTGTAAATTGCCTATGATAGTTTGCTTTATTGCTAGTATTTTGTGCTCAGATCCCACCTTCATAGAATCTGATTGTTTTTTTTTTTTTTTTTGTACCAGGCATTGAACTCGTGATGTTGTACTTTCCAGGCAGGCACTTATGCCACTGAGCTAAATCCCCAACCCTTATTGCTAGTATTTAGGACCCATAGATAATGACTACTTCTCTGAGGTGTCTTCAAGATGTAGCTGGTTTTTTTAGTTTTGAGTTTGTTGGAAGTTCCTACCTCTTCAATTTGTTAGAGATGAGAAGTTTCTGGCCCAGTCCCTGGTTCTTTGGCACTGTGCAAGAGTATTTTCTGTGACCTTTAGTCAATCTCATTCATGGAAAACCAGGACAAACAACTGTTCAGAACAATTATATTACTTTTGACTATAATGGGACCAATAGTATCAAACAAAGCCCAGAAAATTACAAACTGAGCTGACCATTGATTTGCACTTTCAACCATACGAATTAGATTTGTGGTTATATAACAAAATCTAAAACAAATCAGAAAGTTATATGTAATATACAAGTCCTTAATATGTCAATTTTGTTCTCAGGGGTTAAAATTTAAAATGGCTTAGGGAGTAAATAGAGAAGTGCAGGAAGAGGAAGGGATGAGAAGTAAGGCTGGAGGATGAAGGGGAGTCACACTAACTTTGGGAAACTGGTGCAGAAAACTGAAGTGAAAGAGACAAGACAGAGATTTAAAAAAAACAGAAAATAATTCAAACCACAAAAAGGCTAGAAACCACATTCACAATCATATAAACACTATGTCAAACAATGAAGGAGGGATAAAAGGAAAAAAGAAAAAAATGAAAACAAAAGCAAATAAACAAAAACAAATAAATAAAAACAAAAGCAAATAAACAAAAACAAACCCACCACCACAGCAACAAAAACAAACAAGAGAGAGAGAGGAAAGAGAAAAGAAAAAAAGTCCATTTCCAAGTTTGCTTCTGCTGTCACTGGTAGACAATCTGTGGAGACACACTCCCAGTCCATGCAGTTCTATCCCAGAAAGGCAGTAGTAGCTTTTGGTCAGAGTAGTGAGTAATCTCAGTGAGCCTGCACTTCCTGGCCAAGAGCAGATTTATGTGACTCACCATTGTCTGAGCACCTTCTGTGGGTCTGAGCCAGCTGGGAGCCACTAGTTGGAGCTGGCCCCAGTTCTGAGTTCTGATCACAGCTGGCCTATCTCCAAGATGGCTCCAGGCCAATTATTCTCTCCCATGGGAGGACTGAGTCCTTCACACTCACTGCCAGCCAGTATAGTCACAGTGTGGTCGCCTATGATCACATATTCACATCTCTGCAGAGGCCTCCAAGGTTGCCAGTTTTCACAGTGTGTCTGCAGATTTGAACTGCTTCTCTCACACAGTGAGTCCCATGTTAGCGAGAAGGTGCCACCAGCTACCTCCTTCTTCATTGATGTTTCTCTCTTCACTCTCTCTATGGGCTTCAATTTGCACTTCAGATTCTTCCTGGGTCCAGGGGACCAGCATCCCCCATTCTTGTCTTCCTCACATTGCTATATTCTAGCATCTGGATGGCAACTCTCAGAGAGGCTCTTCCTCTGCTGCTTACCACTCTGCCATCTTGGTCCTGAAATGTATGTGTATGTTTTTTATTACATTTTCAATTTGATTGACTGTTATTGGGTTATTTAGATTTTTTATATTTTTTGATTCGGTTTTGGCAATTCATTTGTGTCTGGAAATCTGTCCATTTCTTCTGTATTTTCCATCTTATTAGAGCACAGGTTCTCAGAGTAGGTATTAAAGATCTGAATTTCTGCAAAATCTGTTTTGATTTCCCTGTTTTCATTTCTAATTGTTTGAATTTAGGTCTTCAATCCTTTGATTCATTGAATCTTTGTGTTATTTTCTTAGTCTCAATTGAATTAATTTCTGCTCTTATCTTTATAATTTCTTCTCTCATACGAGCTTTGAATTTGATTTGTTCTTCTTTTTTGAAAAGTTTGAGATTTGACATTAGGATTTTGATCTTTTAGCTTGAAAGTTTCACATACATGACAGATGATCCTTGGTTGTTGGCTAATATTTAAGAATATGGCACTTAAAGTTGACTTGGGATGTTGAACTTTTAGATAGGGATTGTAACTGTGATCTTCATTGTGAGTTATGTCACTTATTTATAAAAGCATATAAGTATATTCTCCATTAACCTTCAGTCCTTACCCCAGGTAACCATAGATGATTTAAAATGCATGTAAATGGAATATAGCATGTAATTTTTTGTCTTGCTTATTTCAGGAAAATGATTTAAGATACACCCATGTTATTTCACTTACGATTTGCTCTTTTTATTTCCAAGTAGTATTCCATTGCATAAATATGCCTCCTCTATTTTATCAGTTTTGCTTCTAATGGACACTTACTCAGTTTCCACCTTTTGAGAATTGTGAATAATGTTGTGGTCAATATTCATTGAGAAGCCTTTGTATGGACATATACTTCATTTTTCTTTCATAAATGCTCAGTTGTACCCATGCAACCCTAAGAAACTGTCTGTTTTTCAAAGTGGTTGTATCATTTATCATTTTATGTGTATTATACTTGTCAGCATTTGTTACTCTCTGTGTTTATAATTTTATCCCTTCAAATGAGAGTCTTATTTTAATAGTAGCTTTAAGTTTTCAACTATTTCTTTTTTTGGTCCACCTTGACCTCATCATTTTACTTCCAAGAGAAAAAGATGCACTACGAATTTATCTTCTTTTAATTTGTTCTATAGGTTAAACCTAGGACCTTCACACTGAGTTACATCCCCCACACTTATTATTTCTTTCTTTCTTTGTTTGCTTGTTTGCAGGACAGGTTCTTGCTATATTGTTAAGTTTTTCAGGCAAGTTTCAAACTGAGCTCCTCCTGCCTTGGATTCCCAGACCACTGGGATTATAGGCCTGGACTAACATGTCCACCAAATTTATTGTTTTTAATGTATATACAGTAATATTAAGATTTTTTAAAGTTTTTTTGCCACATGTTAAGGATTCAGCTTTCCCAGATTGTAAAAATAAATACTATCATATGTTTCCCATCTTACAAAATATATTTGTGATTGACACTTCTCTTCTCTATTATTACATGCTTTCACATTTAAAAATCCCTTTTCTCAGCTACTTGAGAGGCCAAGGCAGGAGGATTGTGAGTTTGAGGCCACTTTGAAAGACTATCTCAAAATAAAACTTTCAGAAAGGTATGGGGATATAGTTCAATTGTGGAGTACAGTGCAAATACTGGGGAAAAAAAAACCTTTTATTTTTGCCTTAGTAAGATTTTATTGGAGGGAATATAAGTAACAGGTTATATTCAATTCATTATTCCTCAGGTTTTAACATCTATGGTTAATGCATAAATTCGATTTTGGAACACAGATGGGGCAAAGGTAAAACAATAAAATGCTGAGATAAATACTATGCAAATAATGACAGCAGGCTTAATATAAGATATGGATATAGAGGTATGGAATGGCATCATCTGAAATAGGGAGTCCCTTTTGCAAATTGCTATTCTGTTGGAGTAATAGTTTCAAAGGGGCTCTGAAGAGCAACATGAAATTAACATATCCTATTGTTCAGAGAACTGCAGGTTATAGTAAGAAGACAAGTTTATGGTGGAGAGTTATAAAACATGTAAAACTGGAAGTAAAGTGAAAGTTGGACTGCTGTGCCTTGAGGCATTTCAATTTTGTTTTAAGCATTAGGTGCATTATTACACTGATAGCTTCTATGCATACCATTCTATTTAATGGGAGGATGCATGTATTCTGAAAATTATTGAAATCTAATTCAAATTTTAAGGGGATAGAGAAACAAGTTTTAAATTATTTAAATGCTTTTCTTCATCAGTATATGCTTTTCCTTAAACAAGTGGCATGGAAAATATATACTTGGTATCACATCACCTGGTGTGATTTATTTGTGAGTGGCTTACTATGCTGACATTTGTTTTAGAAGCCATTTCTTTTTCATATCATCAAAATATTAATAAAAAAATTTAACTCCTTCAATAGGTTGTCCAGTTGAAGAATAATCTCTATTCAATAGCTAGATTAAATAGTACACTGATCTGCAATCCCATCACTTCCGTAGGGTTTTTGAAACATAATTTTGAACCATCACTTATCTAGAGAAGTATGATCAGAATAAAGATACCCTGGAAAGATTGTAATAAAGGAAAAGTTAAGGTTGTTCAGCCTTAAATAAATGTGTACAATCAACATTGTAACTACTGTTGATTATTTCAAAAGTTCTTAAGTGCAAATTGATAAACCTGAGACAAAATTGATGGATGAGATAGACAAGAATGTACACTTAATCTGCTTCTCAAGATGGTATTTTTCTAAATTGAGAGGAAGATATTATTATTGTTTTTTCTGACTTTTCAAGAACCTATTGACTAAGCTCATAACATTATAGCCACACTTACAACACATATTGCATCTACAAGCTTAACAAGGCCCTATGAATGATGGTCTTTTCAAAATTAGCTTAAACTACTTCCATTTGTAGTTGAAAGTAATCTATCAAAAAGTCAAGGAAGAAGAAATAAAAAAATACGTTGCAGTTTTATGATAGTATTACTTATTATGAATAGTTTTAATTCTTAAGATATTTTTAAATGTCCCTTTAGAAATTAAACCAGAAAACTCTCAACTACTCATTACATTTCATGTTTGATATGTAGTAAAGTCTAGCACAAGTTTTAAATGCAACTAAATATAAGAGGTTAAATTCTAAACTATTTTTTGTAAGATTAATTCTTACCAGTTATTACTGATGTGAAGGGTGATAAAACTAAATTTCACATTCAGTTAAACCATCTGGCAATCTAGAAAGATTAAAGTGCATTGGGTAGCCACTTCTAGTCATGGTTTCCAAAGGAAATATAATACAGATAAAGCAAACCAAGATTAGCAAACATACACTTGACAAACAGTGTAGTATTCACTTTTATGTTTTATCAAAGTGGCTGTTAGAAAAAGATGAGTTACTGCTTTCAAAAAATGCCCAACTGATAATAAAGAATATGGCAAAAAATATTTAAGTTCTTTTTCACCTTTTACAAAAACATTGGATTGGCAAGATATAGTCTATGTGTTTGTTTAAGGATTGTTAACTACCATTAATTGTAGTTTTGGCCTGTGTGTTTAGAGGCTTTAAGTGTATTTTCTATTATCTAAGAGTAAATCTGCAATTTAAATGATAATCATATTTATTTTAAAACATGCACAACAAAAATAATCAGGAGTTGTGGAAAATACCCATAACTAAATCAAGCTATCAAACTGAAATACCATCATGTGAAAGAGTTGTGTAGGGTAAGCAATGGTTCTTTGAAGTGGGGAACAGGGCAGTTAAAAATGTGGTCTTCTGTAGGTGAAGGTCAAATAAACTGACTACGGTTTTTCCTTTTTGTGAAATAATGATATACACCAGCACTGTATTTTTCTGTTTTTCTTTCAAGTTGTGGACTGTTAAAAACATATCTGTAATATAACTTTCTGTTGCAACACTCATTTTTTGTCCACTGAACTT
>RJWM01045092.1:0-12962 GCA_004363535.1 Dasyprocta punctata | reverse complement strand
CAGCCTTCCAAGTGCTGGGATTACAGGACTGTGCCACCACGCCTGGCATTGTATCTCTTCTTATGAGAAGGATCTATTCATATCATTTGCCAATTTTCAGTTGGATTACTTGTGGTTTTGTTAAGTTTTTCAAGTCCCTTATATATTTTAGATTTTGTTGTTGTTGTTGTTTTTATTTTTGAGACAGGATCTCACTACATACTTTAGGCTGGCCTTGAACTCACTATGTAGCCCAGGCTGATCTTAAACTCAGAGGGATCCTCCTCCCTTAGTCTCCCAAGTGCTGAGATTACAAGTGTGTGCCACCATGCCTGACTATATATATTTTTTTCTAGATATTATTAACCCACTGGCCTATGAGTAGCTGGCAAATGTTTTCTACCATTCAGTACATTTGTCTCTTCTTCACTCTGTTGATTGCCTCCTTTGCTGCACAGCTTTTTAGTTTCAATTTGAGCTTTTGTTTCCTGAGCTTTTGGAGTCCTATTCAGAAAATCACTGCCTGTACCAATATCTTAAAGTGTTTTCCCCTAGTAGTTGTCGAGCGTCAGGTTTTACATTAAGGTCTCTGACCCATTTTTGAGGGAGAGAGAGCTCATTTCAATCTTCTGCTAGATAATCTTTCTTTACATAAACCTGATGTCATCACGTCATTTCCTTTTTTACTTTTGGTAAGGCTGAGGATTGAACTCAGGGCCTCCATTATGCTAAAGGGAACGCTGAGCTACATTCCCAGCCCTATTTCTCCTTCTTTAGGTGGCTTTTCTCACCCTTCTGGTAAAACTCCAAACTGCTGTACAAGGACTTGGGTGGCTCTCCAGCCTCTTTTCCTCCCTTCTTACCTAGTCCAGTCACACCAGGACTGGAGCCCCTGCCACCAGATGCCAGCTTCTCTTTCATTTCTCTCTCCCACACCTCTTAGTTGTGCAATCCTGTCCACTCTCTCTAATCTGCCCCTCTGTTCTGTTCTAGCTGCCACTGCCCTTTTTCATCTTTACTTTCCCATCTCCCTATACAGGATATACAACGGTGTCTCGGTTCAGGAACTTAATTTGTTCTACAATTTTGTATTTTGGGGTGGTATTGTTGTTGTTGTGTTTGAGGCAGGGTCTCACTGGGTAGTTCAGGCTGGACTTGAACCCTTTATGTGGCCCAGGCTGGCCTCGAACTTTTGGCAATCCTCCTGCCTCAGCCTCCCGAGTGCTGGGACCACAGATATGTGCCACCATGCCAGGCCTGCTCTACAATTTTGGAAAAGATGACCACGGTTGTGTTTATCAACAAAGATGACCACGGTTGTGTTCAAACAAAAACAAAATTTTGTCAAATGCTTCTGGTTGTTAACCAAATTGTTTCCAAACAAAAGCATTCATGGCTCAAGGTACCACTGTATCTTGACTGCTTTTCTGATTATGAAAGCATTTTATGCTCATACCAAAAAACAAAACAAAACAAACAAACAAACAAACAAAAACACTGAGGAAAGGAATAAACACTTGCCCATGATCTCACAACACGGACATAAAGAGCTTACCTTTCTAGCAGAGCTGTTTCACAGCAGCACTCACAGTACCAAAAGATAAAAACAACCCAAGTTTCCAGCAATGGATAAATAAAATGTGGTGGTGCGCTCTTAGAAACTCAGCTACTTGGGAAGCTGAGGCAAGAGGATTCCAAGTTTGAACCCCACTTGGGAAACTTAGTGAGAATCTGTGTCAAAAAAAAAAAAATGCTAGGCATGTAGTTCAGTGGGAGAGCACTTGCCTGGTATGCCAGAGGTCCTGGGTTCAATCCCCAGTGTTGGGGGAAAAAATGGGGAAAAAAATAGATAGTGGTTTCCAGGACCTAGGGCAAAGGAGGAGGGGAAAATGGAGATTGTTTTACATGTAGAGAATTTTAGTTTTTTTTGTTTTTGGTTTTTTTGTGGGTACTGGGAATCAAACTCAGGACCTTGTGCTTGCCAGGCAGGAGCTGTGCCACTGAGCTATATTCCCAGGCCCTAGAATTTTAGTTTTGAAAGATGAAAAAGTTCCAAAGATTGGCTGCACAACAATGAGAATATACTTAATACTGCTAAACTGTACACTTAAAAATGGTTATGAAGCCGGGCGTGGTGGCGCACGCCTTTAATCCCAGCACTCAGGAGGCTGAGGTAGGAGGAGTGTTGTGAGTTCAAGGCCGGCTTGGGCTACAACGTGAGTGCAAGACCGGCCTGAGCTACACAGTGTGACCCTGCCTCAAAAAAACAGGACCAGGAGTTTGGCTCAGTGACTTAAGCGCCTGACAGGCGCGAGGTTGTGAGTTCAACCCCCGGTGCTGCAAAAAAAAAAAAAAAAAATTGTTATGAAGCCAGACATGGTGTCACACGCCTATAATCCCAGCACTCAGGAAGCTGAGGCAGAGGGATCACCATGAGTTCCAGGCCCACCTGAGCTATATAGTGAGTTCAAGGCCAGCCTTGGCTGCATAGTGAGACCTGTCTCAACTCCCTCTCAAATGGTTATGAACTAATATCTCCAGACATTTTTTCCTATAGATATGTATATGCACACTTAAGAACTAGAACATTCTGTACTATAATCTGTCTTTTACACCTAACATATGAACCAAATATCTTTCTACTATATATAGCTCTCACCTAATCCTTTTTTTAATGGTTGAAGTATCTATCAGATGGCTGCACTATAATTTAACCAGTCTGTTTTCAGTTTTTCAATCTTATAAATCATCACAGTCAGTATCTTTGCATACTTTTTCATGACATCTTATTACAGAGACCAGTTTTTACCTCCCCTTTTCTGGTATCAATATTCTAATTTCCTCATAGAAAAACTACCTCCTCTTCAACCGAATACCCATCCTGTCCTCTCACTCTCAACCTTAGACACTTCTTAGTCTATGTGGCAAGGCTTAGCATATTTATTTTTAAGTTTATTTCTAAGTGCTTTTTATGCTGCTGTTGTCAATTTTCCTACAATCACATTCTCTATTATTGCTTGCATAAAGATATTGCTTTTAAGGGAGGGAAAGGGCACATAAATGTGCTATGCTCATGTACCAACTCCCCATGATGAATACAATCGCTACGTACTGCAAACACGTATTAATAAAAAATTTTTAAGACAGTTATTGCTGGAGGGTCTAACTCCGTGGCAGAACACACACTTAGCATGCTTGAGGCCCTCTCCAGCACCAAAAAAGAAGAAGGGGGAGAGACGAAGAAGGGGAAGGATAGCTGCTGTGATTAGGGGGAGGAGGGCAGTGGAGAAGGAAGCAGCCATAGCTTTTTCTCTATCTTACAGCTGCTTGTTCACTTAACCTTATTATACGTAAATATTTTAAACTTAATTCTCTTGGACTTTCTCAGCATATAACTGCATCATAGATAGAAAATTATATCTCCTAGGTAGTGATTAAGTCTAAAAGCTCTGGGCTCAGACAATCAAAATATAGGATTCGTATACAGTTTGACTTTGAGTAAACATTTTTACCTTTTTTCCTAACCCATCAACCAGAGAAAATAAAGTGTATCAGGGCCTATAATGTATTTATTGGTTCAATAAATGCCTGCTATCTGCCAATAATAAATGCTCTTTTTTTTTTTTTTTTTTTTTTTTTTTTTTTTTTTTTTTTTTTTTTTTTTTTTTTTTTTTTTTTTTTTTTTTGAGACATGATCTTTCTACATAGCCCAGGCTGGCCTCAAACTCATGGTAGTCATCCTGCCTCAGCCTTCCACCTATAGGGATGTGCGATTATGCCCAGCACCTGCCAATAATGAAAATGTGACTTGCTACATCACTAAATGGCCTACACTTGGCTTGAACTTTGCAGTGCTCCTGCCTTGGCCTCCTCTAGTGCTGGGATTACAAGCATGTGCCACCATACCTGGCTGAAAATGAAACTTTACACAAGTACACCTTTTGCTGCATTATAGTGGTTTTGGTGCAAGTTACTTCTGTCCCTACTCCTCCTAAAAGCAGAAGCCATCATTCCATTAAAGGACCTGTGCTGTGAAGCTTATCCACTCCCACCTCTCAGGAAAGCCGTATTATCAATTTTCCCCTTCAGCTCCTGCATCTTCCTAGCCTTTACACCGGCTTTTTGCCAACAGCATCTGAGCTCGCTCTCTCTCAGGCTTTATTCCTCAATTGCTCTCCATCTTTTCCCTCCCTCCCTTCACAGCCAAACATCTTTGAGCTGCCTACACTTTGTCTTTCTCACATCCCACTCTCACCTCATCCCACTGATACATTACATTGAACCTTTGGAAGCTGCCGAAGTTATAGATTCCGCCTCCACCTTTTCACCAAATCTGCTCAATGAGGTCCCTAGTGACCTCTCTTATTCAGAGGACACATTTTAAATCAAAACCAGCTCACTTTATATCTCAGCAGCATCCAGCAAAGCTGACCTCTTCCCTTGTCTTTTATTACTACACTCTCCTGGATTCCCTCCTACTTCTTGGGCCATTTCTTCTGGGAACAGCCTAAGTGAATAGCTCGGCCAAGAATGTGCCACGTAGTAGCCTGAATTATCTGGGCCTTTTGAAAAATTCCCTCCGGATGGATGTCTTTCAGTGTCAATCTCTAAGTTCCAGTTTTAGTGGACTTTCATATCCATGAATGTACACTAATTTTGAATGTGTTTGGAATATGACCCCCTTATCACTTTCTCTCAGATACAACTGACTCCCTCTACTCCCTCAGAACATTCCATCAATACCTTTCCTGAACCTCCAAAACTAGACTGGATTCACCTTAACGTGAGTCCCCTTTCACAACTCTCATCACACTTAAAACTATTTGTTTGATGCATACTTTCTTCACTGTAGGTCCATAAGGAACCAGTTTCCTTATTACAGTACTTACACAGTGCTTGGTACATAAGAGATACTTGCTATTGTGTGGATATGGTTTGAGTATGTCCACGAAAAGCTTATGTTTTGAAATTCAATCCCACTGTAAGATACAAAGAGGGTAAAGACTTAATCAGAATATGGTGTTTAGAGGTGGGGCCTTTGAGATGAATCAGGATTACATAAAGTTGTCAGCATGGAATACTCATGACTAAATACTGGTGGCATGTTTGTTTGTCTGTTTTGTGGCACGGGAGATTGAACCTAGGGCCTTTACAATGAGCTACCTTCTGAACCTTCTTTTGTTTTGAGACAAGGCTTCACTAAATCATTAAGCTGCCCAGGCAGGGCTCAAACTTGTGAACTTCCTGCCTCAGCTTCCCACAGTGCTGGGATTACAGGTTTGCACCGTTACACCTGGCCTTGAATATCAGTGCTTTGAGCTAGGCATGGTGGCCCACAACTGTAATCCCATCTACTCTGCAGGCTGAGGCAAACTGTCTAGCACGTGTGAGGCTCTGTGTACAATCCCCAGTACCGCAGAAGGAAAGAGAAAGAGAAGGAGGAAGAAAAGAAAGAGAAAGAAGGAGGAAGAGGCCCAGAGAGACCAGACAAGACACACTTGTGATCTCCATGTGCTGCCATGTGATGATCTAAGGCACGCTAAGTCTGCTAATAAGACCACTGTCAGGCCTGGACCCTGGAATCTCCAATACTGTGTGCTAAATAAATCCTGTTTCTCTATAAAGTTGCTCAGCTTCAGATATTTTATTATAATAATGAAAAATGGTCTAAAACAATATTCAATAACTTTTCGAAGTTACCATAAATGAGTGGCTACAAAGTTAAAAATAAATGAGAGAAGGGATGGGACCAGGGAAGAGTAATAAAAATATCTGATCTTTCAGAAACCACACACACACACACACCCCTCCTGATCAAAACACTTGATGTCAAGTATATGTCAAGTAAAATAAATCAGAGATACAAGCTTAAACATCACATGGTTTCTCTTACATGAGAAACTCAAATTATAAACAAAGAACAAAATAAAAGATAGATAATAGGAAGTAAAGAGACAGATCCTAGGGCCGGGAGTTTGGCTCAGTGACTTAAGTGCCTGTCTGACAGGTGTGAGGGTGTCCCTATGCTGCAACAAAAAAAAAAAAAAAGAGAGAGAGAGAGACAGATCCTTCTCAAACGGGGAGGGGTTCAAAAGATGAAGGGAGGAGAGAGGAAGGGGAAGAAAAGGGAATAAAAAAATAATGAAAATGTGTTATGTACATGTATCAACTCCACACAAGGAATGCAAAATTATCAATTAAAAACATATACTAATTAAAAAAAAAAAACCTTTGATGACTTCCTCTACCCTCAAAGTCCAAACTCCCAAAACTGACAAAGAAAATTTTTAAGAGGGCCAGCTGCTTAACTCTGAAACATCAACTAGCCGGAGTACCTCCACCTCTCAGAATCTTGTCTCCAACCAACCTGAAATCCCTACAGATTCCCAAAGAAGCCTGCTCTCTCCCCGAGGGCTTTGCACACGCTGCTCTCTCTGCCTAAACACTGTTCGCTTCACCAGCCTCATCTTTTGCCCAATCCAAAGGCACCCTTCGGGGCTCATTTTGGAAGTCACCTTCTTTGGAATCTCTGACCACGCTCGTCTCTGAAAATCTCGATCAACTGTTTTCTGTATGCATTCATGGACCTCTGTAGATCCAAAATCATAGTTCAAATCGCAATGAATTCCTGTTTATGGATCTGTCTCCGTAAGACGGAGGGCAAAATGTCTCATTCACTTTTTTACCCCTGGCTTAAACCCAGGCCTTGGCTTGTAACAAATGCTCAGTGACGGTCCTTGTAATCGTAGTAGCAAAAACTCCAAAGCATAGGGTACTTATCTGCACAGATTTTAAATATAAATTTACTTTGCAATAACCTTACCACACAGGTGCTACCACTATTCCCATTTTGCTGGTGAGAAAACTGACACACAAAGAAGTGAAATCTCTGTGGCCTCAGAAGAGACGCACACGCATAGATTTTCTGCAGTTTCGAGTGATTCCCCGACACCCAAAGAGGAATGGCTTTGAAAAAAGAAACTTTTGAATGAAGCTAAGGAAAACACAAAACATACAATCAACAGCCTAAAGCACTTTCCACCCAAACCCGGGGCGAGGGCAAAGGGGAAAGGAGACGCCACCCGCGGCGCGACCGAGGTGACAAAGGTCTGGCCCGTGCGTCCTTTTCCGGGGTCTCCCACGGCCCAGTCCCACGTCCGTGGCGAAGACTCGACGCCAGCCGGGGCGCGTCTGGTCCGCGACTGCCCGCTGGCCCCCGCTCACCTGCAGTCTCTCCGCCTCGCCTTCTCGCCGTGCCGGGGCGACCGGCGCTCGGCGCCTCCCGGGGGCCGCCTGGCGCCCGCAACTGGCAGCCGAGCCGTTGCCTTGGCGACCTGGGCTGCCGAACTCCCGCGGCGCTCGCGCTACGGCGGCTCGGATGGGACCAGGAGGATTTGCGGTCCCTTCCGCAGCCTGGGCACAGGCGGAGTTGGAAGGAGCGATGGAGTCAGGGTCGTGAGCGCTGGGGGATCTGGTGCTTAGGTTTGACAGCCCGCTCCTTGGCTCGGGAAGAGTGGGGAAAGAAGGACTGCGAGGCCAGCAGGACTTATATCTCCTTGTACCTCAGTTTCTCTCTTATAACCCGAGAAGGGTAAAGTTTGGGAAGGAGGGAGGCCTTCAGGCTGAAGCTTGCCACAGCGCGAATGTTCAGAGACTGAAAAATTGATGTGCGAGGGTTGGCGGATTCCTCTCATAATCTGAAGGAGTGTTGTGACAGGGAGTCAACAAATTTGTTTCTTTGGGTAAGAATTCGATCACCAGAACTAATTTCAGTGTGGGAAATAATTTAATTTGTGATCAGTGATTACACTTGTAAGAAGAATCCTGCAGATCTGCTGGAATCTGACTGCAAAGGTGTTCCTTACCACTGTTTGTAAAAGCAGAAGAGCTGGGACCAGCCAAAGCGTCCATCACCTACAACACAGACTACTGTGACAGGGTTCAGAATAGTTGAGGCTGTAGACACAGGGTTTTGGTTTGGTTTTTTGTTTTTGCTACACCGGGGATTGAACGAAGAATCTTGACACTGAGCTAAATCCTACCCACCCCCCCCCCCCCCCCCCTTTTTTTTTTTTTTTTTTTTTTTTTTGGTACCAGGAATCAAAATCAAGACCTTGCGCTTGCCAGGCAGGCGCTGTGCCACTGATCTATGTCCCTGGCCCCCAACCCCTTTTAAAAATTATTTTGAGACAACTTGCACTAAAATTGCCCAGGCTGGACTCCAATTTGCACCCCTTCTGCTTTAGTCTACTAGAGTGCTGGGATTACAGACGTGTGCCACCATGCTGGGTTGTTGATACAGTTTAGATATAGTGCTATCTTGAAGCTATGGCTAACAGAACCTATCAGTAATATTACTGTTTTTTACCTTGACGGGGGTACTGGGTATGAAACCCAGGGTGCTCTCCAACTGAGCTATATTGCCATCCTTTTAAATTTTTTTACTTTGGGTCAGGATCTCGATAAATTGTCCAGCCCTGCTTTTGCTTCTTCTCTCAATCCCAGCAGCTGTTCCCACCATCTATGAACACTCCAACCAGCAGCCAGAATAATCCTTTTTCCCCCCCCAGAATGGTCCTTTTAAAAATGTAAATACAAACCAGGTGTGGTAGCTCATGCCCATAATCTCAGCAATTGGGAGACTGAGGCAGGAGGATCACTGCATATTGAAGACCAGCCTGAACTACATACTAGACCCTATCTCAAAAAATCAAATAAAACGAAAACAAAAAAGTACAACCAGGTGTGTTGATTGACATCTATTGACAATTTAGGGGTCAGGGATTTAGCTTTGTGGCATAAGCGCCTGCGTGGCAAGCGCAAGGTTGTGAGTTCAATCCCTGGTACCAAAAAAAAGAAAAAAAAAAAAAAAAAGACCATGAAAGACAATTTAGAGAGATCCTGTTTCAAAACAAAATAAAAAAGGACTGGAGATGTAGATCAGCATTCTTTGGGTTGATCCCTAGTACCGCAAAATTATGTAAGTAGAAATATAGCCCTGTTCTTCTCAAAGCCTTTCTGTGGCTCTACATTTAAAATTACAGTAAAGTTAGATTTCTTATTGTAGTCAACTAGCCCCTAAGGGAAATGCCCCAGGATAGAGGTCCAACTACATCTTTCACCATTTTACCTTTTGTCCATGCTTCAACCACACTGGCCTTGAAGTTTGTGTTTTGTTTTCTTTTTGTGTTGCTGAGGCTGAAATCTAGGGTCTCTTGGGGGCAGAACACCAGTTTGTCCCCTCCCCTGCTTTGTGGTTTTTAAACTCTGGGTACTTTTGCCTTAGGGCCTTTACTTTTGTGACCAATTCCTCTGCATATCCCTAAGGCTATTTTCCTTCTTTCCTGTCTCTGTGCCTACCTCTCATCCACCTGAGATCTGTCCTCTGGGGTGTCCTAACAAATCAGGTTTAGTCACTTGTCCTAAAAAGTAAATGGAAGATGTAATGATAAAGTACTGATATAGGGGAACGAAAATCCCAACTTAGTATATGGCCAGTATGAGTTCATGTTCTCTAAAATCAAAGAATGAATTTTAGGAACAACGGAGGTTAAGAGCAGAATATATTTATTGAGAGAAAGAAAGCTACTACTATCTGAGAGAGAGACAGAAGGGGTCCCGAGTGAGTTGCCAAAGACTGTCTTTTCTAGGTAAAATTATAGAGCAAAACCACCAAGGTGGGTCCACAATGGGAGCTCACAAGGTGGGCATAAGGTGGGACAGGACTATGGTCAACCAATAAGATTAATTGCTCAGGTAAAATTGATTAAATCAGAGACGAATGGGGAAAGGAGTCACATAGCAAGAGGGCATGCTTAAAGAGCAGTGACTCTTCCCGTAAGGGATTAGGATGGTGACTCCTGGCTTCCTCAAGGTGATCCATACCTATTTAGAATATCAATCCTTAGATCAAACAAATACATGTGGATGTATTTGTTTGATCTTTTGTCTTGAGATTTGGCCCACAGCTGGAGGTGTCTGTCTCCTTCAAGGTTACAAGATATCTGGTCTTCTGCACTGGCTTCCTCGAGGACTTTACCCTGCCTGACTGCCTATATTTCTATCTAACTCAGCTGCCTATAACAGTATGAAAGAGTTTAATCTATGTAGCTAAATTGGAAAGAGAAAGTTGACCAGGTGTTCTTAGCCCTTTCTTAGGGGATACTGATGAGTTTCAGGTTTAAATAGAGAAAAATTGAGGTTGGGGTGAGAGGTATGCTTCATATTTACACTCTTGGTCAAACTGATCTGGCTGATCATCTTGAGGCAGGATAGAAGAAATAAAAGGTACAAAAGAGACAAGAAAATAACTAAAAATTGTACTTTAAAGAAGACTGCAAGCCGGGCGTGGTGGCGCACACCTTTAATCCCAGCACTCGGGAGGCTGAGGTAGGCGGAGTGTTGTGAGTTCGAGTCCGGCTTGGGCTACAACGCGAGCTCAAGGCCAGCCTGAGCTACATAGTGCGACCCTGCCTCAAAAAACTAGGGCCAGGAGTTTGGCTCAGTGCCTTAAGCGCCTGCCCTGGCAGGTGCGAGGTTGTGAGTTCGATCCCCGGTGCCACAAAAAAAAAAAAAAAAAAAAAAAAAAAAAAGAAGACTGCAACTTATAGGCCTCAGCCAGTGTTACCCAAGGTGAGTCATGTCAGCTTCCCTTGGTTAAATTTAGGCTCTTAGAGCCAGGTGTGGTGGCGCATGCCTTTAATCAATCCCAGCACTCAGGAGGCTGACACAGGAGGATCATTGTGAATTCGAGACCAGTCTGGGCTACAAAGTGAGTTCAAGCCCAGCCTGAACTGCATAGTGAGACCCTGTCTCAAAAAATATGACTGAAGATTTAGTTCAGTGGCCTAAGCACCTGCCTGGCAGGTGCAAGGTTGTGAGTTCAATCCCTGGTACCAAAAAAGAAAAAATAAATTTAGGCTCTTGCCCTACCAGAGCCATCACACCAAAAATTCCTCAAAAAATACCAAAAGTCTATAAATTGGCTTGAGAAAGCAGCCTCTAAGCCCCTGTTATAGTCCATTCATAGATTGCCACAAACTCCATCCCCCGCTTTTCTTCTATTGTCATATTGTGCATTTGTTTATTGCTTATCTCTTTTCCCTAGGGCAGAAGTTCTTTTAAGGATAGGTACTATTTTCTCATCACTGGGAACAGTGCCTGGCATATAGTTAAGAGAACAAATGCTCGCAGGTAAGAAAATGAGGTGGACCTGGCAGTATACAGAATTCTGGGAGGCTGATGCTGGAGGATTACAAGTTTGAGCCCATCCTGGGCACTTAATGACTTAGCTAGACCTGTCTCAAAATAATAAAAAAGACTGAGGAAGTGACTCAGTGTGAAGCCCCCAGTTCATTCCCCAGTAAGAGAGACAGAAAGGAAAGAAAATGAAAATAAAGAACTACTCAGCTGGCAGCTAGACCCATTGCTTCTAACTGAACATAAATAATGATCACAGACTATAAATAAATATCTGACAAGACCATACTGTATTTGGAACAAGACAGAGCAAGGCCATTCCGGTCTTGCAAATATGACTCAACATCCTCCTCTTCAGACATGACTGAGTGCTGCTTCTTTTCCCAAAACAAATCTATCTTTAATCCTCATACCTCCTGGAGAAGAATTATTAAGATACCTAATCATCGAATAGTTTTAGTTTCTTGCTTGTGTCCCATGCGAAAGCATTCCCTACTTCCTTGGTTATCCAGCACAAGCCAAACCCTATTTCTCTGGTGTGCATTCTTAATTGTTGAACAAGCTCCATAAATCAATCTATCTCTCTATCTATCTGTCTATCTTCTGGTGTTGGGGTTTGAAGCCAGGGCCTTGCACATGCTTGACAGGCACTACCACTAAATTCTAGCCCACTAAATCTAATTCATTTGTTGTTGTTGTTGTGTTTTGTTTTGCTAATTTGTTTTTGACTACAGGTAAGTTCCTGAGGAATTTGATTGACAGGTCTTATTGCATTGTTAGCTATTACCTGTCTTCAGCTCATCTAGCAGTATCTAGAAATAAAGATTCGAGTTTTTTGTTTGTTTGTTTCTTTTGTTTTGTTTTGTTTTTGTTTTTGTTTTTGTTTTCTGAGACAAGGTCTTGCTATGTCACCCAGGCTGGTCTTGAATTTGGATCCTCAAGCAATCCTCTCCCTACCTCACCCTGCAGGACCTACAGGAATGTGCCATCACATGCAATTTACAGTCAAGAATTTTAAGGACTACCTAAAAGGTTCCATGGTCATGAGCCACTTGATAATGGTTGTATGAAATCTAAAAGAAAATTAAGATAAAAAGCAACATTTGGGGGGCGGGATAGAGTTTTGCTATGTGTTACAGGCTGTCCTTGAGCTCATTATGTACTGAAGACTGGTCTTGAACTGATGGTGATCCTCTTGCTTCAGTCTCCTGAGTGTTGGGATCACAGGCATGTACCACCAAGCCCCGCCATAAAAAGCAACTCTAAAAAGGGCATTATAAAATGGATATGGGAGCCGGGCGTGGTGGCACATGCCTTTAATCCCAGCACTCAGGAGGCTGAGGTAGGAGGAGCGTTGTGAGTTCGAGGTCAGCTTGGGCTACAACGCAAGCGCAAGGCCAGCCTGAGCTACACAATGCGACCCTGACTCAAAAAACCAGGGCAGGGAGTTTGGCTCAGTGACTTAAGTGCCTGTGTGGCAGGTGCGAGGTTGTGAGTTCAATCCCTGGTGCCGCAAAAAAAAAAAAAAAAAAAAAAAAAATGGATATGGGAACTCATCAGGGGAATCAGCACCTACACCAGAATAAAGAAAATGACACAACCCCAGCATACAGGAGGATTGCAAATTCAAGGCCAGGCTGGGGTACATAGTACAAGGCTGGACTGAACTACATAGATTCTGTCTCCAAACACACACACACTCATGCACACACACAAAGCAAAACAAACAAGAGTAAGAGGTAAGAAGAAAAATGAAAATGATTCAAGCATGTTAACCTTTGAAC
>RJWM01045091.1:0-12958 GCA_004363535.1 Dasyprocta punctata | reverse complement strand
ATGTCGAAGCTGTGTGTTTATTGATCATTCATAGACCTTCATTTGTGATGTTTTATTCCAAGATTTTTTTCTCTTTTTAACTGGGTTGGGATTTTTTCCTTATTTTACTGCTGCTCTTACAGGAGATCTTCATAAGGTCTGTAATTTCCTTACCTGACTCTGATTTACTTACTTGGTTTATTAATTGAGTCTTTTTATGGGTAGAAATTTCAAATATTAGTGAAGTCTAATTTGTCTTTTTTTTCCCCCTTTATGGTTGTTTCTTTCCATGTCCTATCCAGGAGAATATTGCCTGCCTACAAGTCACAAAATATTCTATAGTCTAGAGTCTTTATGGTTTTAAGTTTTACATTTGGACCTATTACCAACTTAAAATTAAATGTTGTATAAAGTGTATGACATAGAGATCACGACTCATATTTCATAGAATGAGCATCTGGTTGTTTGAGAACCACTTGTTGAAAATGCTATTGTGTCCCGCATTGAATTTCCATGGCACCTTGAAGCACGCCCAGTGAACCACACCTGTGTGGGCCCTGTTCACATGCTGGAAGAGGCTGAGTATCCCTTATCTGAAATACTCAAGACAAGAAGTGTTTCAGATTACTTTGTTTTTCCACATTTTGGATTATTTGCATATATAGAGTCCACCCAAAATGTGTACACCAGGGAAAGAAAAACTCATGTAAGTATTTTAATACTGAACTTATTGAGACATCATGAGATAAATACAAGTTACGTTTGACCTCTACAACTTCTTTCTTTCTTTTTTCTTTTTTTTTTTAATGGGTACTGGGATTTGAACTCAGGACCTCATGCTTGCCAGGCAGGTGCTACATTACTGAGCTATATATCCCCAGCCCCCAGCCTCTACAGTTTCAAGAGGTGCCCAAAGTTGTGGCCATGAGCTTCAGGCATTTACTAGCATGGCAAAGTGCTGGAGTGTGTGCATTATTTTTGATGGACTCGGTATATTTATTTTGGGCATGGGACTTGTACAAACATAGCATTAATTTGTTTCATGTGTGCTTCATACCGATACAGTGAAGGTAATCTGTACAATGTTTTCACCACTTTGTGCACAAAGCAACATTTCCTCTTGTTACATCATATTGGCCCTCAGAAAATCTCAGATTTCAGAGTATTTCAGATTTCTGATTTTTGAAATAGGGATGTGCAACCTGTACCACACTTGCCTGGAGTCAGGTATGCTAAGTCTTTTAATTTTATGTTTTATTTTCAATATTGTTTTGACTATTCTGGGTCCTATTTTGACTATCTTGTGTCCTAAAATCATATAGATTTCAGATTCAGTTCGTCAAAACTTACACAACACAGTATAGATTGTGATTAAGCTGAATCTACAGATCAATTTTGAGAGAATTCATATGTTAATAATATCAAGACTTCTATCTCATGCATATCTCCTCTTTGACATTCTTTGTTGTATATCTTTTGTTAAATTCCTTCTCAACTGCTTTATAATTTCCAAAGCTGTTTTAAATGGAATTGACTTTTAAAATTAAAGCCACAGGTTTTGTGGTTGAGTGTATCCCCTGTGATGTGGCTCGGTTTACTTCTGGTGGGATTTCTTTTCAACAGCCTGCCCCTGTGAGGTGAGATAGCTGCTCATTTCCTTCCTGGTTTTTATGCCTCTGTTTTTCTTGACTCATCACAGTGGCTGGGTGACTGCTGACCGGGGATGCGCTGATGAGCGGACTCTGCCTCATTCCCATGGAGGAGCTGAGCAGCCCTCATCGTGACATTGAGCGTGGAATCAGTCATGGCTTTTGGCTTTTATGCATGTCTTTTATCACAGCGAGAAATCATCAGATCCTGCTTTGATGAGATTTAACATTAATTGGTGTTCAATACTGCCAAGGCATTTTTTTTGTAAATTTATTTAAGAAATCATTTGATTTTACCTCAAATTGTATTAACAAGACAAATTCCATTGATCAATTTTCCAATGCTAAGTCAGCCTTGAATTCTTAGTATAGTGCAGTATAACACATGACCTTTTTTTTTTAATAAATGACTGATTTTGATTTGCAACTATTTTCAAAAGAAGCGTCGCCTCCTCTTTCTTTCTTCCTGCCTTCCTTTTGAAACACACTTGCAACTTTTGATACCTAGGTGATACTGACCTCAGAAAACAAACTGGGGGTGAGTCCTTCCTTCATTGCTTGGTGGACAGGTTTGTGGAGGGCTGGCGATATCGCTGCCTCGAACACGTGGTAGAATTTATCATGAAAATCATCTGGACCTGAAGCTTTATCTGTCAGAAGCTGATTGAAAGTCAAATCGGTTTCCTTAATAGATACTGGGTAATTGGGTTTTCTATTCCACTTGTATCAGTCATCACCAATTGCAGTTTTTAAAACATTTGGTCATTTCATCTTATTTAATTTATCATCAAAAGTTTGTTCTTAATATCCTCTTGCTATTCTTGTAATGTCTACAGGTTCTGCATTAAATACTCCCTTTTATAATATTGCTATTTTGTGTTACTTTCTTTTTTCTCATTGGCAAGCTACAGGTTTATCATCATTGGTCTTCAAAAATCAAACGCTCATTTTCACCATTGTTTTCTCTTTTTTATGGCTTTTGATTTTATATTTATTCTTCCTATTGATTTTTCTATTTTTAGCATGGTTGGTTTGAATCTTAGAACACTGATTTTAGACCTCATTTCTCTAATATAAATACTTAAAGCGTTGTAACTGCTTCATTCTCATCTCACAGACTTAGGCATGGTGCGTTTTCACTGTCGCTGGGCTCCTTTCCCCTGGAGGGCGGCAGGCTGATTCTCTGTCCAGCCCCCGAGGCTTGGCTGGCCACGCGGAGTTTGCCCGACACACCCAAAGCTCTGGGCTCTCTGGCGATTTGGGCAGCGTCTGAATGTTTGCTTCCTCTTTGTGAATTTCTTCTTTCTGGAATCCCCACCCTATCTTTCCACCCAAAGATTTTGTCACCCATTCTTCTGCCTTTTGAGCCCGTTGGATGTTGGTTTCCTTCTGAGTTTTATCTCTCTGTATCCTTTATGAGTTCTGACCTCAGGCAAAAGGAAAACCCATTCAGTACCTTCTCCTGTTTCAAGTCCTGACTCCCTCCCAGGTTCTGCCTGTGCCGCCAGCCTCCAGCACTGCCTGAAGTTCAGAGTTTTTATCTGTGGAAGCATCTGTCTGGTAGGAGGTGCTTTGTCAATACATGGTTTATTTATGCTTAATGATTTTGAAAAAAGAAAGGTTAATAAAACAGAGGGAAATCTGAGTGTGCAAAGTTAGAGCACATGCTTAGTAAGTTGTATAGAGAGTAAGTGTAAAGTGTGTTTTAAAGAGAGCAGAGAGGATCCTATAGTTGACACATACCAAATGTCTCACCTAGAATTTGAATTTGTCTACTCATAACAAGGACACAAAATAACAGTGACTTAAACAACCAAAAGTTTATTTTTCTCTTGGGCTGGTCATGTTTCCTTCAAATATGTGTGATAGTCCACTTACAAGAAAGAAATGTTTATTTTGGCTTATGGTCTCAGAGGTTCAGTTCCTGATCACTTGGCCCCACTGTTCTGGGCTTGTGTTGGCGTAGCATCACGGCAGGGACACATGGCAGAAGAGGTCTGCTCATTTCATGGCAGCTGGGAAGTAAAGAAATAAAGGGATTAAGGGATCAAGAGCCCAATATCCCCTCCAAGTTCACACCTCCAATGACCTAACTTCCTCTCACTAAGCTCTACCTCCTAAAGGTACCACCTCCTCCCAGTAGCCCCATGGGCTGGGAACCAAGCCATCAGCACATGAGCCTTCTGGGGGCCATTTAACATCCAAATCATGACATCCCTCATACAAATTTCCAAGTGGGAATAATGAATTTTTTCTGCACAGCCATTCAGTGACTGAGATCTCCCGTATCAATGCCCTTCCTGCCTTCAGTGCCCTTCTTGTCCTACTTTTTAAGGGAAGAATGTGCACGTGGTACACACCTGTCCCTCCTGACGTATTGCACTGTCAGTATGTGAGGTAAGTGGTCGTGTGGAGCTGCAGGGGAGATCGAGAGCTACATCTCTCCCTCCGTACAGCTTCTTCACCAGTGGAGAAATCCACACTGGAAGAAGTGGAGAACAGATACCGGGAAACAAGTTTCACACTGATAGCAGAAGATCAGCATGACAAGTACAATAGGGTTCTTGTGTTCTGTTTCTTCCTTTTAGAGTTTCACTAGTTTTAAAAATTGCTCTAGTTTGCAATGTATAACCTTTATTTACACCATCTACCTAGATATGGAGCCACTCCACTTTTTGTGAGTGTAAGAACTTTTTACAAATATAATGCTTGCTCCCCTAACCTTCATGCCATTGTTGTGAGGGGTCTTGACTTCTATGTACGTTCAAACTGTGCTTCATAGTGATAATATAGTCTCTTAAAGCAATAACATTTTTAATACAATTAATGGAAAGAATGAGCCTTATTTTAAAGAAATACTTAGTCATGCATTTTACCATTTTCTATGTTCTGTGTTTCTTCCTGTGGTAGCCTCCATCTGCTATCATTTCCCTTTAGTTTCAGTGCTACCCTCAGTATTTCAGTTGACATGTTCTCTTGACCTCTATTTCACTCTCATGTTTGGGAGACATTTTCATTAAGCATGGGACTCTGCACTGACAGTGTCGTTAGTGCCTTAAACTTGTAATTCCATTGCTTTATGACCTCCATTCTTCTAGAGAGAAGTCACCATCACTTGTCTTCTTGTCCCTTATATTTAATTTGCTTTTAAAATTCAGTTCAAAATTTTTTTTCCTCTGGTCAGGTTTTCAGCAGTTTGATCATGGTGACCCTGGGTATGCTTGACTTTGTATTAATATTATTTGGGACTTGTGGTGATTCTTGGATCTGTCAATTAATATTTTTCATAGAAAAAACTGATCGTTTCTCTTCTGCTATTTTCTCTGTCCTCTGCCTCTGCTCCTCCTCTCCTTCACCTCTTTCTCTCTTTCTCCATCTTCCCCACCTCTCTGTCTCTCTCTCCCTTTCTCTCTGCCTACACTCCTGGAAGTTAGATCACTTTAAAGGATTCCACAGGTCACTGAGGTCTGATCCTATCTTTACAATTCATTTTCCTGTTCTGTACAGTAGATAAATTATGCCTCTTTTAAAGTTGCCTGACCCTTTTTTTTCTTTCATGTTCAATCTCCTGTGAAGCTCAACCAGTAATTTTTTTTTGCAATAATCAGGCATTGCAATTTTGAGCTCCAGAATTTCCATTTTTTAAAAAATTATTTTCACTTCTTGGATGAGATTCCAAATCCATTTACTCTTTAAGGCGGTGTTTTAAATGGACCTTTCAGCACATTTATCACAGCTGCTTTAAACTGTCTCCTGACTCAGTCACCCATATCACGTTGCAGACACTTTCACTGCCTGTTCCCCTTCCATGATCCATAAATGATGGTCCTGGGTTCAGAGGAGTTGTGTTAGTGCCGCACATGGGGGACGTGGAATCTGTGCAGAATCTGTATTGCGCTGTCTTCTTCTGAAGAGTGTTAAGCTTCGCCCTGCTCTGGGGACTCTGTGGGTTTTTTCTTATTAATTCCTGGTTGGGGAACTGGTTTCCAGGGCTGCTTTGACTTTGAGTCACGGCTGCCCTCAGAGCAGATTCTCCTCAAAACAATTGCCTCAGGACAGTCTCCTAAGAACAGAGTCTACTCAGAACAGGATCTTCTCAAAAGAATGTCTCCTCAGAGCAGAGTCTCCTCAGGACAGAATCTCCTCAGAGCAGAGTCTCCTCAGAACAGAGTCTCCTCAGAACAGAGTCTCCTCAGGACAGAATCTCCTCAGGACAGAGTCTCCTCAGAACAGAGTCTCCTCAGGACAGAATCTCCTTAGAACAGAGTCTCCTCAGGACAGAATCTCCTCAGAACAGAGTCTCCTCAGAACAGAGCCTCCATAGAGCAGCATTTCCTCAGAACAGAGTCTCCTCAGAAGAAACAAGCCCAGCTGCTCCCCACTCTGGCTCCCATCTTCCTTCCCCATCTTCACTGTCCCCTTGAGAAGCAGATACTAAGCTCATTGTCTCCCTGTCCCTGCCTTGCGTCTTCAGTTCTAATTGTGGGCTGACACTGCCTTCCCTGATTACCCTGGACTGAAGCAATCAGTCTCAACCCTGACCTCTTGTCATTACTGTCTGAATAATTCGCTTGGCAATTAATCATGTCTCCCCTTAGGTTATCGCTTCTCTCCTTGTCTACGAATGGCGTTTGAATCTCTTATTTCACAGTTCTTCACAGACTCTTCCTGCTTTCCATCGGCACACTAAGCTTCTCGATGGCGGAATCCATGCCGGCCTGACACAGAGCGTCCCATGCAGAGGGGCCCTGCTCTGCGCCTTGGGTGGTGGTGGTGGTGTGGGTGCTGACGCAGACGTTAGCCGGCTCTGACGCAGGGGCAGCCGTGTTCCGGAGCGCTCAGATGGGTGCCGGAGCGCGCGTTTCATCAGGCCTGCCCCTGTCGTCCCCACGTTGCTCGTCTCTGTGGACTGAAGAAGAAGCTTCCTCTCGAGCCCCATGTTCAGACTGAGGAACCCGTGGCTCTCGAGACAGCTGCCCGCTTTCTGTGCTGGCCCAGCTCCTTCCCGTCTTTTCTCCTCTGCGTTGCTGGGGTTGTGGCTCCTACACACGCGTGTGTTCTCTGCCTCCTCTGGGGGACCCCGAAGGTGGTCCCCTTGGTACTGGGTTCAAGAGGCAATGCTGGCCTGGATGCAGCGGGGAGAAGTGGGGGGTCAGGGTTCCGAGTGCCCGGGGCTGAGCTTGAGGCTTCCTGGGGACAGAGGCAGGGGACGATGAGCCGAAAGCATCGGCGGCTGGCGGGAGGAGTCTCCCTCTGCGTTCCAGCGTCTTCGTGCTCAGCTGTGGCTCCCACGAGGCTGTCGCCGTGGACGCCTTGTTCGGCTGTGTGTAAGTTCCCCAAGTCCCCCTCTTTCACAATCTTCCCAGCTATTCCAGAAACGTTTTCCCTGCAAATGTGGAGGATGTTACGACCATGTCAGAAGTGACCCAAGGCGGCCCGTGCCACTCCTCAGGCCTCCGGCCTCGCACAGTCCGCGTGGTGGGAGATGAGGTGCTCTCGCTGTGCACCCACGGGAGTGGCTTCAGCCGCACGCAGGCCACAGGAGCGTGCGTCCTCAACGAGCCCAAAAGGAGTCAGTTCTGGCGGAAGTCAGTGCTCAACAAGGTCAGGGCCCAGGTCAGGGCTGATGTCCGCTGCTAAAACCAAACCTTCCCATATGGCTCCATGACCTCATGCAACCGTCGTGAGCAAGAGGCCTGGGTGGAAGACGCATGGGGACCTTTCCCTGTACCCCCAAAACCTCCCTGAGAGGGCAGGACGCAGCGGAGGAAGAGGCCCTTGGCCGGTGCGGAGCAGCCGCGACCTGCCCTTCTGCCCGGCTGAGCACCCGGGACCTCGCTGTGAGGACGGTGGACAATGACCACTGGGTGAGAATCACGCAGTGCTGGCCTTGCTTCTGGTTCACCCACAGATTCTGGCAGGTGACGTCTCCCGCCCCGACACGCAAGGCCCAGATCACCATGATTCAGGGAGAATTCTGAGACACTTCCAGGAGACCCAACCCTGCCATCCACATCCTGCATGACCCCTTCCCCTTGTGGGTGGGTGGGATCTGTGGATCAGTGGACATCTCTACAAAGTGGCCATGGATGGCCAAGGCGAAGGGATTGAATTAAGGCTGACATTTCATTCAAAGGAGACTCGTCCTGAGTGGGCCTTTGGCAGCGGGTCGAGGCCTCCTTGGGGTGGTGGCTCCGAGCGGGAGAATTGCCTCTCTTCCATTTGGCGGCTCTGACAAATGAAGCTGTCTTGGATGCCACGGTCTCAAGGAAATGGATCCCCCAAGCCACCCTAGTGAAAGTGGATCCCCCTGCACTGGAGTCTTGGCCACCGTGACCTCAGCCTTGCAAAAGCCTGAGCCGAGAGCCCAGCCTTCCCGTGCCAGTGCTGGGCCCACAGAAACCCCGAGATCGTAAGTAGGCGCCGTGTCGGAGCAGCCTCCTCGCCAAGGTCCATGGTACCAGGAGGCGGGACCTTCGTGAGGTGATTGCACTGAGCGCTCTGCCATCAGGCGTGGGTTCATCTGCCTCCTGGGGATGCCAACCTCTCCCTTTATGCTGCCAGCCCCACACGGACCAAGAAGGGCATAGAGCCAAGCTTAGTTGCCCTGGGCTGAGTTTCCGTGGGGGAGGTGGACCGAGAAGGTCATTTGAAATAAAACTTATCAATTGTCTGGGGTTTTCCCTCAGCTGGTGTTGCACTGAGCTCCAGCAGCAGCGTGTAATTGGGTTTCCGGGGGGCCCTTCCCTGCGTGGGTGCTAGGTTTGTAGCTTCCCATCTGGGGTGGAAAGGGGACCCCGGCAGTGTGGGATCCCCTGCAATAAATGTCACACGTCTGTCACAGCCCCGTGATTCAGAGTCACCGGGATGGTTCCAGCGTGGGCGGGGAGACGCTTGTGGCTGGCAGGTGTGGGCAGCAGCCGCTTCTCTGCCCTGCGTGTCCCAACCAGGTGGCCCTTGGGGTTCACACGGGGTGACGTTCCCCACGCTCTCTTCCTGTCACAGCAGGATGGCCCCGGCGCCATTTGTTGTGGAAAGCCTGACGGTCTCTGATGCGGGAGTGGGATGATAGTAAATTTTGTCTTCCATAAATAAATTTCAACCAGGCCAAGGAGGCCGGAACCAGCTGTGCCCGCGTCTCTGGCTCAGGAAATGAACTAAGCGTGGCGCTGGTGCTGTCCTGGTGGTGTGTGGTGCGGAGCCCCCAGCCAGGAGCCCCAGAACGTGTCTGCTTCTTGCTGGCTTGGAAACAGAGCTTGCCCCCTTTCCACTGTCTGTGGGTGTGGCCTGCAAGCTAGGAGCTTGTTCAGCTAAGGCCACCTTCCTGTTTGAGCTTGGTGGGCGTGGTGAGCCGGACGGGGCCAGGCAGGGGGTAGGGTCTTGCAGAGCCCCCCAGACCCCCATAGACTGCGGCTATTGAGAGAAGCTCCAGCTCTGCTTCGAGGCACTAACGCCCCACCCGCCTCCTTCCTAGGGTGATGCCGGCTGCAGGCTGCCCTCGCACAGCAGGGCCGCCTGCCACAGCCACATCCTCTCTCCCAGGCTCCATGGCCAGAGAGCAGACGCTGGGTTTCGTGCAGGATCCTCCCCCTGCCAATTATGATGATTGTTTCTAATTCAGACTCATTCCTTCTTAACATTTCCCCTAATTCTGTCATTTTTGTTTTGTACGTTTTACAGTGTTTCATTGGAAGTTGCTGGGAGTGTTCTTGCTTGGCAGTCACATTGCTATCACTGACATGTAGAGAAACAAGTGACGGCATTAGATCAGCCTGCTCAGTAAGGAAATTAAGGGGATCTGAAGATAACGGGTTCGATTTCCAGCCACGTCCCCCTGCGTGTAGGCACCACCCATAGGCCCTGCTCTGCGGCTGCTGGAATCCCAGGGATTTCACCCAGTTGTACTTCCAGCCTATCAGAGAGCTGGGGCCTCCGGGACTGTGGCGTGCATGTCCAGGGAGATTCTGAGACCCACAGAGAGCAGCGAGAAGCCGCCTGAGAGTGTGAGGGAGTTTTCTCTTGTCTGAGTCACATGGGCACCTTGCTTCCGAAGGCTGCAGGGGGGCTTGGCCCCTGGAGAGGCTAGCCTAGGCAGCAGCTCACTGGCAACAGGGTGCCACTAGCTGTTTTCCTGAGGTCTTGAGGCCTCCGTATGCACCCTGCCCCAGGGCTCCGGACTGCCCCGAAGAAGGTCTCAGTGGAAGCCCTTCTGGGTTTGTTTCTTTTCCCCTGTTGACTTCTCTGGTTGTGATTCCATCCCAGCCACCCTCCCGGACCCCACTGTGCTCTGCTCAGGTCCCCAGGGATGGACTGTACTTATCAAGCTTCCTCATCTGGCTTTGGCTGGGGGAGGGGTTTGCAGAGTGGCAGGGCCAGGTAGCACGGGGTCTGGCGTGCTCCCGCCCCTCTCTCCCTGCTCCTGCTCTACAGTTTCAGAACCAGCAGTGGCTTCCATGACGTGACCCCTTTTCCAGAGCTCCCGCTATCATGAGACCCCAGTAACACAAACCAGGAGTGGCAAAAGCTTCTTGCTCCTGCTTTGAGGCCTTGCTATCTCTTGCTGGTTCCTTACATTTCATCTGTCTCCCACTGCTTGTCTCCCAGCAGGACCTGATAGATGTGCTTTTCTTTCCCACATGGTTATGCACCTGCATCTGACAAGAATTTTGCATTGAAAGTGTCAGGAATACTTTCCAGATGTCATAACCAAAGAAGGATGTTTATTGGTTCACAAGAGGTATTTAGTGTCAGGTACAGCCGCATCCAGGTGCCCTGGGTCTCTTCGCTGTTGGCACAAGCTTCTCTCCTAGGACCCCGATGAGGATCACAGCCACAGGCTGGTGATCTACCCTCTGAACAGCTGCACTGGGGAGACAAGCTCTCCCACTAACAGAGCTCAGGGGAAGTCTTGGCTCCTGTTACTCACTCTGCTTTGTGAGGTCCAAGTCACACGGCTGTCTACTTCCGGTCCGGGCCTGGGGGTGTGAGGCGGGGAGGAAGCTATGAGATGGACTGTCTGCCCCACCACTGAGACTCAGAGCAGGAGAAGCATATGTCTCAGCTGGAAAGTAAAAGACAGGGAATGCTGGACAAGGAAAATTTATGGCCAGAATTCAGAACCTGTCTCAACTCCACGGGAAAAGGATTTTCTTCTCCAGCCTCCTTCTTTAACTGTGCTGTTGTGAACCCCTCTTTTCGTAGGACTTCACGATATCTTGGCAGATTTAATTGCTTTCTGGCCCACTGACATTTATCACAACGAGTTCCACTCTGTGTAAAACTCAAACGTATCAAGTTTTGACCAGTATGGCCCTGAGCCTCCTGAGGATTGGAGATGCCTTTACAAGTAGGTGTGCTCGTGGCAGTGAGGTAGGGGACCCACCTGGAGGTCACCACACTGTTCCCTCCACCATCATTCAATCTCTAACACTTTCAGCCAGGGAACCAAGGAGAAAGAGCCAGGGACAGCAGCCGGCCGGTGTACAGGCTGGCAAAGGGTTCAGGGCGCTGTCCCTGGTCCTGAAACAGTTGTGTTTGGGAATGTCCGCAACCCATGGCCAATGGTTGGGTGGTCTCTTTAGCAACTGAGTGTGGTTTTTTTGGACTATGATGCTGGATCTTATTTTGATGTCTTGCACTACTGAGGATGACTCAGAGGGTAGGCCAGGTCTCCAAGTCCTATTCTCTTTTTGCGGAGACCCCTGTTACCTCCTGGAACCTCCATAATTTGCGTAGAACCCAGTGAGCCCAGAGGTTTCTCTGGGCACCACGAGGGCTGTGGAATGGGGTGCTCTGCTTCCTTTCACACTGCATGCTACTTTCATCTCACCTGCCGGGCTGCTGCTCTGGAAGCTTTCTGCTTTCATGCAGGAAGGAAGCCTTTGTTTACATCCAAATGCCCTTGAAATTCCAGGTACCCACATGCTGTGCTGAGGACTCTTTTGAGACATCTTCCAGCATCAGATGGGTGAGCTCAGCACTGCCCTCAGGAGAGTGGTAAGCAGGTGGCTGTGGGACCCCAAGGGAGACCTGGTCTCTGTGAAAGGCAGAGAGTCTCTCAGCAATGACTCAGTCAGCTGGGGACAGGGCTCACAGCAAACCAAGGCACCACGGTCACTCTCTCTCTAAGGGAGCCTCCCAGATCCCCTGTACCCTCCAGTGAGTTCTGGGGAAGGAAATGTGAAATTTCCAACTTCCCTCCCAGAAGGGGAGGGAACGACCTCTCACCATCAGCCCAGTGTCTGAGTCCATTTCCTTTGCTGTAGTGCAACACCCAAGGCTGGGTACTTTATTTTTTTTATTGGATATTACCAAAAATTATTTAAGACAAAAAATAGACATGAAACATGATCTAACTAATTGTCAACACAATTGTTTTCAAATGAACATTTCACATTGAAAATAAAATCTGAAGGTGACCCTGAAAAAATTACATTTTACTCAAAATTCTTTTTCTCTGACTGTCACAACTAATTTTTTATACACATAGATTTTGTTTCAGATGACATGATACTCCACCCAGAGGTTCCCAAGAACTCCACACCTGTCTTTTTGTGACAGCAATGTATTGAGTTCTCCCAATACAGTTGTATTAAGGCTTACTTGATTTTTCATGTCGATTAGTAATTGTTTTATATAACTAGGTGGTCTAGTACTTGTTGCATTATTATCTCTTCCTCTCAGATTGTTCCCTTACCAATATATAGTGACCTTCTTTGTCTCTCTTAATCAGTCTTGGCTTAAAATTAACTTTATCTGCAAATAGATTAACTACCTCTGCTTTTTTCTGGACTCCCGTTGCATGGCCTGGGGAAGGGCTCAGAGTCTGTGTGATCGAGGCGCAGTCAGGTGCCATGTCCACTTGACCCAGCACGGCCAGGTGAATGACCACCCCCAAAGGCACTGGGCCCTGATGCTTGGAATCTCTGCATGGGGACCTGAGGTGGCTAAAGGCACCTTGAACCTTACAGTGAAATGGAAAGGTGACCCCTGGTGACCCTGATGAGCCCCACTGTAATTAGAGACTGCGTAAGAAAGAAATGGAGACCACGTGACCGTAGAAGGGAAGGGGAGAGGACAAGAAGGAAGAAAGGGGCCGGTGACACGAGGAGGAGGCCAGCAGCCGAGCAGCGCAGGCGGACTGGAGCTGCGGGAAAAGGCAGGGCTGCAGGTTCTCCGCCAGAGCCTCCAGAAAGAGCTAAGCTCTTCAGACTTAACCCTGAGAGTCTTATTTGGAGCTTCTGGCCTGCAGTTCTGTGGTATCATCAGTTTGTGCTGTTTCGAGCCACCAGTTCTGGTAATTTGTTTCAGCAGCCACGGGATCTAACACA
>RJWM01045090.1:0-12956 GCA_004363535.1 Dasyprocta punctata | reverse complement strand
TATGATTAGATCAATTTTACATGTCTATATCTGTTAATGTAAACCACTGTGTTGAAGGTAACGATACGCAATAGTGCAACCATTGTCAAGTTCCTATCATCTTGTTTTGTAAACCTATAATGTTACTGTTGTTGTCATTTGTCTCTTTTGCTTTTTGTCTTTCTTATATGTGTCTTTTTTCTCTTAAATAAAAAAAAATTTTTTTAAAGCTGTTTCCATTTTCCCTTCTATTCTTTTTTTTCTCTTGTCCCTTCTTTCTTTCCCCCACTCCCCTCCCTTGTTCCCCTTCTCATTTGAGCATTTCCTTCCCATTTCACAGTATCTATTATACATTTTTTTTTTTTTTTTTTTTTTGCGGCACTGGGGATTGAACTCACAACCTCGCGCCTGCCAGGGCAGGCGCTTAAGGCACTGAGCCAAACTCCCAGCCCTGGTTTTTTTGAGGCAGAGTCGCACTATGTAGCTCAGGCCGGCCTTGCAGATCTTTATTTACACTTTTGGTTTCTCACACCGGAGACACAACGCAGTATTGTAACATGTGTGTCAAATTTATTTTACTTAAGAGTATGGTCTCAAGGTGCATCCATTTAGCTACACTATCTCAAGATTATTCTTCTTAAAGTACTCCATTTGAAACATCCATTTCTACTGTTTATCTGTTTTCTTGATTTTCAGTCATCTAGTTCTGTTTTTGAGCATTACACATAATTCTTAATTAGATTAAACACATTTTGGATAAAACGTGGGAAAAGCTCTGTATGATGTTATCTTCATCTAGAAAAAAAGGAGGATTGAGCAGTCTTTTGATAGGCAGAGTGGATTACCTAACTCCTATCCACTCATGTTGCTTAGACACTTTTTTTAAGTTCTAAGTTTTAAAAATTTTTATTAGAACATGTTTGCAGTATACCATGATTACACTCATCGTGGGGAATTGGCATGTAAACCTAACACATTTTAATTCCACAACAGGATTTCCTCCGCCAAACCACTGACAAATCAGCCGAGGAGCAAAGGTTGACGACTGTTTCAGGAATGATTTCTTATAGGGTAATCTTTGCTTTATCAAGCAGAATGACCCACCCTCCCTCCCACTTTAAAAAACCCAGGTCTTTAGTAAGTCACATCTAACCAAAGCGGAAAGCAGAGATCAAAATAACAACAAAACCTCTCTGAAGCTGTTGGTTTCCAGGTGAGCGTCCAGCCTGTGCTCCTGGTCCAGCAGGGCACTCAGAGATCTGCTCTGGTGTGGGCACCCCCTGCACCCTCTAAATCCTCAGGAGCCTGGGTCATCATCATGGGGTTGGATCTCCTTTAACATTTTTACCCTGGAACATAACTCTTGCTGTAAGATATGGCCCTCCCTCTCTCAGGGTGTGACTCTGACAGGGACTCAGCAGGAAACATAGGAGTTTACCAAGGCCTCTTCTTCTGGATGGAACTTGAACTCCAATTGGTCTCCCCAGTATTTTTGTGGCTATTAAAATCTGCACAGTTCTTTAGCCTCCAACCTGCTGTTTAAAAGCAGGCCAATAACTTCAGAGGAATTTGTATGCAATTGCTGGGCTCCTGTGCTGTGTCTTTCTTTCTGAAACTTCTCCTCTGAAGCTCCAGCCTCTTTGGTGTCAGTCTGGCAAGACTGGTACTTTCTGCTCAGTTCTTATTCCTTTATGAACAGGGAAAAAGACAGAGGAAATGTGGAGCTCACTACACATTATTTCTCCTCTCAAGGAACCCTCAATTCTTACCTGTACTGGTTATTCTCCAATGCCTTTAAATGGCCATTTTTTATATTTTATCCAACTTTGAAATCTGCTTTTGGCAAAAGGATTAGTCTGACATGTTCTACTATCATGAAAACTAAACGGGAATTCCTAGGGGTCACACAGTGCTGACACCTGTTCTGGAAACACCTTGTGGAAAGACCTCGTTTGGCGATCTAGATATTAAATTAAAACCTTCAAAGGGCCACATTTTAAGAACAGGACTACTCTATCCCTAGAGTGTACAGTACTTTAGATCTGCTCGAATAGCCTAAAACCAAGCTCCAGTAGGATCAACTTGAGTATCTAGTAAGTTTACTGCCTAATGAAATACTTAACACTCTCTGAGAGAGACAACAAAATTCAGACTCACAGCAGTGAAGTAGCCACAATTCCCAACATTCAGTTAAACATTACCAAACAAATGAAGAAAAATATGATCCATAACTAGGAGAAAAAGTAATCTATAAAAACAGATCCAGAGGAATTAGTTAATGAGAACCTTAACATAGCTATTATAAATATGTTCAAATATTTTAAATTGCCAGAAGGACAGACATAAGTGAACAGAGAAATCTCAGCAGAGAAATGAAACCTATAAACAAGAACTAAATGGAGCCAGGCACACCTGTCATCCCAGTACTTGTGAGACTGAGGCAGGAGGACTGCCATGAGTTTGAGGCCACGGTCTATTTAGTGAGTTCAAGGCCAGTTGTGAACAACAAGGCAAGATCCTGTCTCAAAAAACAACAACAGAGCTAAATGGAAACTGTAGGTCTGAAAAACACCATGTACTAAGTGGGACTTATATTAGAAGAATTTTAAAACATATTGGACACTCCAGAAGAAAAGATCAGTGAACTTGAGTTAAGTTACTGGAAGCCATCTAAATGAAAACAAAAAGGACAAACAACCCCAATGAAGTGACTTTGAAATAATATCAAACAATACATAAAACTGGATCCCAAGGGGAGAGACAAGAGATTGAGGCCCGAAAAAAAGTTTTTTAAAAATAGTGACTGAAATTCTAAATTTGATTTTAAAAATTAAGTCACCATCCCAAGAATCTCAGAGTTATACAACTCTAAGTGAGATAAATACAAAGGAAATAACCTCCAGGCATAACATAATTAAATATCTTAAAGCCAAAGAGAGTATCTTAGAAACAATGAAAGAACAGAGACAAGTTACATAAGGGTAACAATGGCAGAACTTATCGTTTATTTCTTAGCAGGAGTAGGACAAGCCAAAAAAATAATGAAATGATGTTTTCAGTATTAGCTATGCATGAAGAAAAGACCTAGTATCTATATCTAGAGAAATTATCTTTACAAGAGAATGAGAAGTCAAGATTTTTTTATTAAAAAATAGTTGAGAAAATTCACTGCCAGTAGATTTGCAGTACGGGAAATGTTAGAGGAAGTTCTTAAGGCTAAAAGGAAACACTATCTGATAGACATTCAATTCTCGACAAAGGGACAAAAACCAGCAAATACAACAACTAAATAGCAGGTAGGTTTTCTTATTTCTTAGATTATTTAAAAGACAGTTGACTGTTAAAGCAAAAATAATTACTATTTATGATGGAGTTTATACCACATAGAGGTAGCATAAAGGAAAGAAATAATAGATCAACCTATATTATTTTACATTTATTAAATTATATAAGAAGTAATATTTATCTTTTTCTTGTTTTTTTTAATTAACTTTATTTTTTAGTCACAAGCATTGTACTAATTTGTTAATATAAAGTTTTTTGAGTTGTTTTGTTTTGTTTTGTTGACTTTTTGAGACAGGGTCTCCCTATGCAGTTCAGGCTGGCCTTGAACTCACTTTGTAGTCCAGGCTGACCTCTCAACAATCCTCCTGCCTCAACCTCCTGAGTGCTGGAATTACAGGCATGTGACACCACACTTGGCTCTGTTAAAATAAAATTAAAACACTACTGAAGTGCACTATATAGGAAAAGTAAATGTTCCAAAATAATGCCTCCAGAAGTAACTATCAACAGTTATTTCTGTGATTTTTTTAATCCATATGTAACAGGAAAACATATTTAAGTATTAACCTTGATGAAAAAACTTTTTCACTCTAAATTATAAAAATACTTTCTACCAGCTCCTTTTATTAAGTATATGAGTAATTCATGAAAATACTTACATCATAAAAATTGAAATATATGAATCATTAAGTCATTTGGAATTCACTTTAAAATGTGGAAAATTTTATAGCATACAAAGTTATAAGTTTTTTTCCTGTGTAGATAACAAGTGGCCCCAACAGAATTTTGTAATAAACTTTACCCTTTATCTCCTGAATTAAAATGTTTCCCTGATCACATGCTACAGACCCTGTTTTATTCCACTGTTGTATTTTTGTCTTATGCTACCACGTTTAATCATTTTATATGTATTGCACATGAGCTTTGATATTTGTAAGGTCAATCTCACCTAACTACTCTTTTAATTCAATGTTTAGCTTTTTCCATATTTACTTTTCAGTTAGTCATTAGAATTATCTTGTTTATTCCTCCCATCCTACTAAATTTTGATTGGAATTGCATTGAATTTATCAGTAAAATGAACATATCAAGTTTTCTAGACAAATAACATATACCTCAATTTATTTTGCCTTTTTTTTTTTTTTTTTTTTTTTTTTTTTTTTTTTTTTTTTTTTTTTTTTTTTTTTTTTTTTTTTTTTTTTTTTTTTTTTTTTTTTTTTTTTTTTTTTTTTTTTTTTTTTTTTTTTTTTTTTTTTTTTTTTTTTTAGTACCGGGGATTGAACTCACGACCTTGCCAGGCAGGCACTTACACCACTATTTTTTGCCTTCTTAAATCTATCCTACATCAACATGGAGCTTTTGATGTGCCCCAAATTCATTCCTAGAAATTTTATATTTCACTGTCATTGTGAATGGTAAGTTGTTTTCACTAAATTTTTGATTAGTTATGATAACACTTTCCAAAGGTATTAAAATCGACATACATACATGAATTTATCTCATTCTGCTACATCTGACTGGATCTTCCTATTAATCATAACAGTTTTTCAACTGATTATCTTCAATGTTATGGAGGGACAATTACTATTAATATCGGCAAATAAGGACCATTCTGACACTTCATATTACTATTTAATTCCTTTACTTGCCCTTATTTCCTGTTTTCCCCATATTGTCCTAGTGAGGTCATTAAGAGCAACACCAAACAATAGTAGTGAAAGGGACATTGTTTGAATTCTCACAATGGAACTTTCTAGGTAGTTAAGCCCAATACTAGCTTTGGTTTCTTATATACATTCTTTAAAATGTCATAAACATTTCCATCTTTCACAGTTTTCCAACTGTCTTACTGTGAATGGCTGATAAATTTTATCAAACACCTTTGTTTTTTTTAATCAAATGCCTTTTGAGATAATCACAAAGTTTCTTTCTTTTCTAGTCTAATATGTTAATCATTAGATTTTATAATGTTAAGACTAGCTTATAATTCCAGAAAAAAAAAATCCCCAAGTTGGCAATAGTGTTTCGGCATATTACAGAAGCCAGTTTGGTATATTCACCAATTAGATGGCTCTGTCATTTTCTTAAAAGTGCTATCATCAGTGTTAGGATAACGGATGTTCACAGGGCCTCACTGAAATGTTCCATCTCTCTCTGGTTCTGGAACACCATGGTTCTTGAGGGAAATGTGTGTGCTTCTTCTCAGGGCCAACAATATTTCATGCTTCAAAGCTCAATGTCACAGCTCTTTGTAGTAAACTTGTCTTAATCCAAGACATGGCCACTTCTCAGGGCCTGCTAGCCCCAAAATGCTGGCCAGGGCCCTTTCCAACATTCAGTGCACCTCAAGTCCAGGCACGCTGTTTTCTTTCTCTTCCCTGAGATGAAATGGCTTCTTGTTTCATTCTGAACACACAGCAGTTCTCCTTTCCATTGTAGCTATCCGACCTCTCATGTGGAGGGGCACAGCCTCATACTTCCTTAGGCAAATCTACCTTTCCGTTAGCCCAGTGATTCCTCAGGAAGCACAGTCTGACTGGTGTCCTCTCTCAGTGGTCTCAAGTTGCGTGAGTGCTCTTGCCATGGAGAGATGCTGGGTATGGGAATTTCAGCCCCACTCCCACCAAGTGCTCTGCCTCCCACATGCCAGTGCTAAGCCCAGATCTGCACAGCTATGGATCTGGCTTTGGAAGAGGAAGTGGAAAAACATATTGAAGATTCTTGGGATCCAAGAAAATAGCCACCCCAGACATGAGGTTGATGCATGGGCTCTGCTCCAGTCCATTCATCCTCACAGGCATGAAGCTGGCCTTTCCTCCTCTAATCCCCATGGCCCTCTGCACCTGGATTCCCAGACCTCTGGGCCAGCTGGCACCCACTGGACTCCAGCAGCATGGCTTTTCCCCACTCTCACAGCAACACAGTGGCCAGAGTCACACCAGGTGGCCACAGTTGGGACATTCAGTGGCAGGGTCTGGAGGTGAGGTCAGTCCAAGCAGTCCTTGCCAGTCTGTGACTCAGTCACCACTGAGCAGTGCTGAGAACCACTGGACAGAGCATTTCATCAAGACCAACCAGTGAGTAAAGGAGCTGGAACTTGAGGGAGCAATGCCATACATAATAGATTGAAAGGATGCAACTGGGAGGGAAGGCTGGAGATAGGCCCCAGCTGGCTTCACACTTCAGTCAATCTACATCACAGGCCCCGAGTGCCTCAGGAGCAGGACAGAGAGGCCTTGCTATAGTTTGTGTCTGGATGTCTCCCCAAAGCCTCATGTGATCATGGGGAGTGACCTTTTCAGAGGCAGTTGAATCTAGAGTTTGTGGTTGACTCATAGTGCAATGCTGGGATTAAGAGTATGAGTGCTACATTCACTCCAGGGAGGGTAGCTTATATACAATATGAGGCAGGGAAAGAGGCTTGCTTTCTCCCTCCTCTCTTGTTGCTTTTCATGTCTTCTGTTGCCATGAACTGTTGTCTCTCTGCCATGTGTCATTCTGCCTTGGAGCCAGCTGATTATGAACTGAAACCCCTATAAACTATAAGTTAAATAAACCTGTTCCCTTTAACTTTGGATGTGAGGTATTTTGTCTCAGCAGTGAGAGAAAAGTAACTAAGACAGAATTTGGTACCAGGAGTGGGGTTGTTGCTATGACTACACAAGACCATGTGGTTTAAGAATTTTGGGGATTAATCTGGAAAGGTTTTGAGAGACTGGCTAAAGAGGCAGCCCCAATATGCTGTAAACTATATGGGAGATTCTCATCAGAGCTTGGAAAATCAGAATACTGATGGAAATGCTGCCTGTTAGGATGAGGCTTAGGAGGCTTCTATTGAGAAGCACTGAATTGACTGCTGGATCTTAGATGGTATATGTTGTGCTTTGGCAGGAAGTTGGTCTGCATTTTGCTTGTTTTTAGAGCAATTACCTGGGTGACAGAAAAATTTCAATGCAATTTGTTGGAACAGTGGCATAGTTACTGTTGAGAGCTCTTGGCCAGATCAACATTTGAAATTAAGACCAAAGAACCAGCAGGGTGATTTGAAACATTTGATGAGAGGGAAGGCTCCAGTGAAGCTGTGGATTGCAAGGATGAAACAGAGGACAATATGGTTGTTGAGAAGGATCAGGACAATAAAAAATGACCTAAAGCCTTTCACCAGAAGGGAAGTGTATTTGAAATGCAGGAGATCCCTTGTGGTATCTCTTAGTGTTGCTATGCCCTATTGTTAAAAGTTAACAGGAAGCAAGAATTGCGATTGTAATAGCTCTCTTAATATGATTTTAATATAGTTTTTTGATACGTTTGTAATCCGGTTAATTAGGCAAAGTATTGTGATTTTAACCTTGAATTTTGAACACCTTTTGAATATTTTGCTTTTGGTGTTGGAATGAGTGCAATAACAAATATATATATAAATATAAATATATATATATATATATAATTGCTCTATTAATATAAACCTGACTAGACCAAGACATGTTAACTTTTCACAAATCTGCCACTGGAAACCATGGTTTAAAGAAATGTGCTTGGTTATCAAGTTGACCAATGCTGGCTTATGGTAGACTAGCTAATGGCCAACTTGTAGCATCCATCTGAACTGAATCAGCATGGTGCTGGGTGTGGATGGCTGATCTGAAAATTACTGCTAACAACATAAAAAGAGAACTGGAAAGTAAGATGATCTACTACTGATTCTCCTGGAGAAGCTTGTCTCACTGGTTTTCTTGATATGAACTCACCTGTTCTCATCGTCAGAGGAGTTTGGATCCTTGCTGTCACTGAGGATGGCTGAAGTTCTTTTCAAGGGCACTCTGGTGCTTACCTTGAGCAACACTTTATAGCTCCAGTGCAGATCCCTCAGCCTGCTGTCACAGATCCTTCATCCCACTGGGGCAGACTTTCTAGCTTCCACCAGGGACCTTTGGGCCTTCCCAGTGCAGATCCCTGATACAGAGATGAGACATTGTCATGAGCTCTAGGCCTCCAGCTGGACTCATAGAGAGTATTGCCATGGGCTCTAGGTCTTCAGCTGGACTTGTGCAGAACATTGCTGTGGGGTCTAGGCCCTCAGCTAAATTCTTTGGGTTTCTGGTATATGGACACATCTCCTGCACTCTGAGTGAATATTATAAAATAATTCTATAAATTATGTGTCTTGTATTGACTCTTTCCCCTTGTAAGCCCTAACTAGACAAAATTTAGTACCAGATAAGTGGGGTCATTGCTATAACTGCACCTGACCATGTAGTTCAAGAGCCTTTGGGAATAGCTTGTGGGAAGAGATTGGAAAGGTTTGGAGATGCCGGCTGAAAAAGCAGAACTGGAATGCCTTAGGCTGTTCTGTATAGGGGATTCTAGTCAGTGCTCAGAAGACCAGAACGCTGATAGAAATCCTGCTGGTAAAGGCCAGGCTCAAGAGGTTTCTGCAGAGAAGAACAGCATTGGCTGTTGGACTCCAGGCGATGTGTGTTATGGCTTGGCAGAAAGTTTGTCTGCATTTTGATCCTGTCCAGAAACTTTGCCTGAGACTGAGATTAAGGATGCAGACTAATCTGGCAGAAGAAGTTTCAAGGCAATATAATGTTGGGGCAGTGGCATGGGTAAGAGGGTTTTAGCCAGATTTATGTTGACAAGAGCAGAGAATGATTTAAAACACTGTGAGCTTGGCTAGAAAGGAAGCTCCAGTAAAGCTGTGGACTGCAAAGATAGAGCAGAGGAGATCTTGATTGCTGAGAAGGAACAGGAGAATAGAAAAGAGCCTGAGGGCATCACAAGCAGCAGCAGGGCTCCATGCTTTGCAGCCTAAAAATTGCAAAAGTGAAAGAACTTACTTTGAGAGGAAAGCCCCAGAGGACCACGTTCCAGAATGGTGGCAGCCTTGAGAATTTGTTCCTGAGAATTGGGTTCAGAGTGCTCAGTGACCCAGGCACTCAACCCCTACAAACAAGACAGAGGGAAGCCTGGCTACTGCTCCAGATGAGAGCAGACCTTGGCATCATCAGCATGGCATCTCTTCCAGGTGCATGCAGAATGGAGGAGTTGGGGTTCAGGAAAGCTTTCACCCAGATTTCCAAAGACCTGGGAGGGCAATGTGTGAAGCTATGAGTTTGAAGTCGAAAGTGGAGTGGAGACCCCAGAAGTTTGGATATGCCAGGAGTATGAGTCACCTAAGGAAAGCTGCAAAGAGGGACTGAAGCTGGCCTAAGAGAGAAGCCGTGGGAGCTGTAACCACCAGAAGTGCCATGGGGTGGAGTCACCCAAGCCCCCTGGCATTCACATCTCACCACGGATTGCCTCGGATGGTGCATGTGCAACTACAGGACCTAATGTTTGCCCTTCTGGATTTTGGATTTGCTTTGGTCCCGTTCCTTTGTATTCCCATTTGTACCTTTTGGAATGGAAATATCTGTCTTGTGCCATTGAATGTTGGAAGTATTCAACTTTCTTTCCATTTGTACAGGGGCTCACAGCTAAGACTTTGCCTTACATCTCAGAGAAGACTTGGGATTTGAACTTTTCAGCAATGCTGAAACTATGAGGATGTTGGCAACTCTTGGAGAAGGACTAAATGCCTTTTGTGCAAAGGAACATACAGACATCTTGGTGGTGCCAGAGGCAGAATGTTATGGTTTGTGTCTGAATGTCCCCCCAAAGCCTCATGTGGCCATGATGGGGGTCGAAGGCAGTTGAATCTAAAGTTTGTGATTAAATCATAGTGCAATGTTGGGATTAAAGATGTGAAAGCTACACTCACCCTAGGGCAGGTAGCCTGCATCCAATATGAGGGAGGGAAAGAGGTTTGCTCTTCCCTCCTCTCTTGTTGCTTTTGGTGTCTTCTGCTGTCATGAACTGTTGCCCCTCTGCCACATGTCACTCTGCCTTGGAGCCAGTCAATTATGGGGTGAAACCTCTACAAACTGTGGGCTGAATAAACCTCTTCCCCCTTTAACTTTGAGGGTCAGGTATTTTGTCTCAGTGATGAGAGAAAAGTAACTTAAACTGGCCTAATGTAGATAAGTGAGAAAATCATAGGCAATGGGGGTCGTGGGGATCCTTCTCCAAAAGGTCAGGGTAGAATTTAAATCTTTGAAGTTATTTCTAAATGAGGTTATGCATTTTGGACGTGTTACAAAGACTTTAATTGTTCCAAATACTCAATGTCTGGTAGGCTGGAAGCTCTCAAGAAGTATCTGTTTGACTAGATGATCAAAGCATAATAAAATGTGCCAGAATTCCGGAAACACTTATCTTTACGTCTCATCCATTTTTACTTTACCAGAAGCCTAGAAATATAGAAGTGGCTTGGACCTCTCCTGCCATTTGAGTGTCCCTGGGGCAGAAAAAGGAAGGGCCTCAGGGCTGAGACCACACTGTCCTGGCAGGGCCACTGCGACTGGGTGTCTGCAAACCTGGCCAGTTATGCTGGAGCCCAGGCCCAGATGACCAGTGAGTGGCTCTGCTTATCTGAGGTGCCCCAGTTCCTGGGCTGATGGGCTGCATCTCACTTTGGCCTCCTCTTTGTCATCCCAGTACTTCCTGGTGGAGTCTCGCCTGCACCTCTAGGCAGTGCTTCTCTCTCTCCTGGGCTGGGAAGAGAAGGGTTCTGAGAGCCCTTGCTTTCATCAGGACATGGTGACGGTCAGGCCATGGCCAAACACATCCAGAGCGTAGGGTAAGCACACATTCCAGTTGCTCCCCATTCCTCTGCTGGAAAAGCTGATGTGTAAAAGAAAGAAGCTTCTCACAGGGTCGTGTGTGGCTGGACTGGTGGAAGCCTGCTGCTATCAGAAGTGGAGAACCTAAGAAGTCAGGTCCAGCCTGTCTCTGGGGGCTACAGACGGGACTGAAACATTTCATGCTGGGAGGCTGGGTGACCCTGCGCAGGCTGCCTGTACACTTTGGCCCAGGTGCCAAGTGGGAGACAAGTGAAAGAATGGGGGTCTCCTTGGGGCAAGGGCAAGGGTAAGGCCACGGTGCTGCCTTCCCAAGGCCCCATTGTGCAACCCTCCAGCACCTGGGTCTCACCGCCACCTCCCTCCAGGGCTGGGCTGAGCCTCACCGGCTCTCCCACCTGTCTGCGGCCTCCCTGCTGGGTGAGGTATCACCCCTCCCAACACCCTCCTGCTTCCAGGCCTCAGGGCCAGGACCTCCCTGGGCTCAGCTGGGCAAAGCCGTCCCCACCCTAGCACCTGACAGCGCCTTTGTCGGATGTCAGAGCAGACTGGTTTTCTCTGTGAAAACACAGAGCAGGCCTGACAGGGCTGCTGTTGATGACTGCAGGTATGGCTGAGACACCTCGACTTGGCACAAGGCACACCGCACAGGCTCTGAACCCTGGATCTACTGCTAGAAACTGTGTGTGCTTAGAATGGTTCCTCACCACTACCCCCAAGCCCAGTTTCCTGAAGGGAACTGGTTCTGCTTTTGTATCTGCCCTTGAATCCGGCTCGGGGCCAGTGACGAGGCTCCAGTTAGCAGTATCAAGCTCTGTTCTCATATGGACCCTAGGACGCTGGCCCCCTCCAGAGCCCCTAACAGCTCAGCCCTCAGAAAGCCGGCACTCCTCCCCAAGTCCATCACTAGGTCCTGGCCGGACACAGCAGGTATTTAGTGTTTGTTGTGGGATTGAATGGCACAGAAGAGAAGCTGGGAAACTCCCTTTGTCACAGACACACCCTCCCCTGGGTCCTGCTGAACCAAGCACAGTTTGAAGGCCAGCTTTCTGGTCTCCCTGTCTCACCCCTGTTCTCCCATGATACGCTGAGCACTGGGCCTCAAACCACCTCAGACTGCACCACACCAAGCCTTCCTTGTGCAGCCGCCCAGTGCCCATGCTTCTGCCTGTCACTACACCTTACGGACTCCCCAAACCCTGCCTTGGGTCTGTCTTGGCTCCCTATCAATCTCAGGCCCTGGCCTACCCTGGCAGGAGGTCCAGACAGCCCTTCCCACAGACTGTGGGCCTCTCCATATTCAGACACCAGCCCCCGAGCAGCAGAGCCCTGGGAAAGCTCATCCGTGGGTGGCCAGACAGGCCACACTGCAGAGGGGTCTTCTTAAATTCTCTCCTCTGGCTTCTCCCTGGGAGCCTGGAGTGGTCAGTGGTGCAGCCGGGCATTCCAAGAAGAGCGGACTGCAGATGTCCTTGGAATCCGGGCTGTCGGCTGGGGAAAGGCAGCTTGGCCTTGGAGGGGGATGTACTGTTTTGGCTCCAAGGAGCCGAGCCCGAATGAGACAGACTCTACCCAGAGATTCATGGCCACTGCGGGGTGAAGAGGGGCAGCGTCTGAGCTCTCTGGCCAGCCCCCATGACCTCACAAGAAGGTAGCTCAGGCGTGGGCCAGTCAGCTTCCTTCCCGCACAGCGAGGCTGCGCCGCTCTGGACAGCCTCCTAAGCCTGAGGTTGTTCCTGCCCTACGCTTCTCTTTCCCTCCCCCTAAACTCAGGCCTGAGGGCACCTCCCAAGGGCGTCTGCTCCGACAGGAGCCTGCCAGTCCCGCCTGCCCATCAAGGAAAGAGCATTGTGGTTTCTTCTGACCTTGGACAGACCTGGCCACACACAGAGGACCTGGGCACCATGCCCTGAGCTCCCTGAAGACAGGGCCACTAAGTGTGGCCTCCAAGGCAGCAAGAACAGATGTGTTCACCCACCTACGCCCCCTCAGGCCTTCCCTGCCTCTCTC
>RJWM01045089.1:0-12958 GCA_004363535.1 Dasyprocta punctata | reverse complement strand
ATAGTTTTGGGAAGTTTCCATCAGATATTTTATAGAATGTTCTTCTACTAGGATTTGTCTGATACTTTTCTATAAGTAGATGAGATTTATGTTTTTTGAGGGGAAAATATGAATTTAGTCAAAACATATCAAGGGCAGATACTATCACTATGACTTACCGCTGTTGACATTGCTGAGGTTAGAATTTATCAGACTGATCTGCTGTAAAGTTACTTAAAAAAAATCTTTTTCACACTGTGTTCTTTAGATGAAAATCACTATGTATATCCTCCTGCACTAGCCTAAGAAGTAGAAATTAATGTTCTCTCTACTTGAAGGTAGAAGAGTGGTATAAATTATTTGGAATTCATATGCATAGAGAATTTTCCTGCTCATTCATATACTTATTGATGAATAATTTATTTAGATCACTATGCATAAATGGATATTTAATTATTTTAAAATTTTGTTTGCAATTCAGTTCTATAGTTCCTATTTCATTGCTTTTATTTTACTACTTGTTATTAGAAGCTCCCAGCTGACATCTGTGTAACTTCCACATCACATAGCATATAAATGATTTTTTTTAACACTTTCTTACTTTTTAGCATTATAAGATGTTTCAAGCTCATTGTATATTTTCTGTCTTGGTTCCAGAATCACATATTTCTTCAAAGTTCCTTGGGTCCTTGATTGAGAATATTATTAGAAACCAAGATCTGGGAAGTACATTTGAACTCAGTGCAGCCAGGGTAACATTATTTCTAGTATTTATATATGTATATATATATATATACCATGTATATACACATATCTGTAAATTGATACTACATAGACTACTTCAGCTTCCACTACTTTTTTATTTTCAAACTCCCACTTCATAAATTGAAAACTCTGCTTCCATTGATTGGTCATTCGTTTGTTTATTTATAATAATATCAGAATTGTTAATCTATAGTCTGGTGGAACACAATTTTATCATTTACAGTACAAGGCTTAAATAGTCTTCTGTAATCTGTTCATTTCCAAAGTTAATTTAGGTCACCCTTTTCCCTCTCCCTCTTAAATGAGATTGATTCATTTATTTGTAAGGCACTTAGATTGTTACATTTCATCTTGGGATCTTCCACCCTTAAGAACGATTTCTTGTTATATGAATAAAAGATTCATCCTTTGTGCTGTAAAATTCTATGGGCTTTGACAAATGTATAATGAATGCAGTGTGTCCTTTAGTAAAGTGTAAGAAAGAATAATGAAGTTTCCTAAAAAAACCCCTTGTGCTTCACCTATACAACAATCCTACTTCAAACCCTTGAAAATATGTTTTTAAACCCATCGCTATGGTTGTGCCTGTTGTTGAAATGTCATATTTATAGTAATAAGAATTAGTATTTTCAAACTGTCTTCTCTCAGTAATATGTCTAAAAGATTTTTCCATGTTTTTTATGGTTTGATCATTCATTTTTGTTGCTGAATAATATTTGATTGAATGATAACATCACATTTTGTTTTTGTATTTGCCTATAGAAAAATACCTTGGTTGCTCTCAGTATTTGGTATTATCAATAAGTTTGTTATAAATATCTGTATGCAATTTTTTTTGGTAAATGTAAGCATTTAAATCAAATCAATTAGGTAAATACCTAGCAGCCTGTAGTAAGACTATGTTTAACACTGTAAGAGCCTGAAAATAATCTTTTGAAGTAATTGCACTGTTTTGCTTTACCACCAGCAATGAATCAAATTTCCTGTTGCTTTGTATCTTTGCCAGCAGCTACTTTTGTCAGACTTTTGGATTTTAACCATTCTAGTATATACATGTTATACCATTTGATTGCTTTACTTTGCAATGCTTTAACAAGAAATTATTTTAATATGTGTTCATATACTACTTTATCATCTATATATCCTTGTTGATGAGGTATCTATTTGAATTTTTTTAACACATCATTTTCTTATTGTTGAATTTTGAGCATTCTTAGTATATTTTGGATATGACACCAAATATTAGACCTTCATTTTGCAAATATCTTCTCCAAGTCTTTTGCTTGTGTTTTTTTCATTTTTTTAGCAGTGTCTTTGGAGAAGCAGTTGATTTTTAGTTGTAAAAGTCTTACCATTTTTATAGATTTTATTTTTGTTAATATGCCAAAATAGATACATACTTCCAAATCCAAGTACCAGTTTTTAATTTTACAATTCAGTTCATGATCCATTTTGAGTTTATTTTATTAAGTGTAGAATGCATTTATTTGCAGATGTGTATTTAATCGCTCTGGCACAGTTTGTTGGAGAGACTGTAATTTCTCCATTGAATTGCCTTTGCTGCTCGGTTAATCTCTGTGGTTCTATTTCTGAGCTGTCTTTTCTGGTCCATTTAATCTGTGTGCCTATTTAATTTTCAGAAACACCATGCTGCCTTGACTATAGTCTAACAGTAAATTCTTAAATCAGAAGATGATTTGGGTCCTTCAACTTTGATCTTCCTTAATTTTGTGTTGGCTGTTCTAGGTTATTTGCCTTCTCATGATAATTTTGAGCTTTCTTTCATACAGTACCAGAAATTTTTATTGGGATTGTGTGGAATCTATGTCTTGTTATTTCCCCCTCCTTATGTCCATGTCTTTTCACTGTTATTTCTTTGTGTAACTCTTTTTATTCAGTTATGAACCTGCTGGATTCTCTTACACTTTCAAATTATGGAAAGATTTCCCTACTCCTGTTTTATTTTGTTTTGACTTTTGTGCTCAATGAATTTAATGAATTTTTAAAAACCAATGTTTGAGGGTGGAAAATAGATTATCTTTCCTTATAGTATGTAGTCATACTTGCTCAAATGCTTTGGTAAATATTTTTAACTACTTGTGAAATGATTTTAAAAGTAACATTTTAAGCTTAATATTTTCATCATTTTAAAAACTTCATCTTTGTTCCCTATAACCAATAATGAATAATGTGCTTTGCATTTAGAGAAATAATATACAGAATACTGAAATTTAAATTCTAAATAGAAACTCAAATACTGTCAATCTGGAATTCTTCACCCACCCCCCTCATCCCTGGCAGCACCTTGGATGTTGTTGTAGTCAGGGGTTATAGGGAGAACAACTGCATACAGGACACAAAATTTATAACACTGTTCTATGATGGTCACCCAGAGTTAAATACAAGAAAGTACAGGAAAATCTGTCCACATCACTAAAGACCCAGAATATTCAGTCAAGGGCCTGGATCCCACAGCAATGTCCTGCGTGAGTCCAGCTAAAGATCCAGAGCCCATGATAATGTCTCCAACAGATGTATTTAAAGGATAAATACACTAAACCCTTCCTGGGCTTCGAAGATTTCATGAACTGTACACATTAAAATGCCTTTTAAAAAGTTCTACATTTTCTCCAGTTTATTTGATTCAGACTCCCACTAATTTACTTTTGCTGTATTTTTTTAACTTTACATGGTGTTAACTACATAGCAAAAGCTCTTTGTTTCCCTTGCTTTCCCTTCTGTTCCCTTCCCTTCCCCTATCTCCTTGCAAACCTCCTTATCTGATTTTAAATGTTTATTTCATTTTTATTTATTAAATTCTCACTAAATTTCTATTTACCAATACACTATAACTCCAATATGTATTTGAAAAAAAATTAAAACTTCTAAAAGAATTTCAATTCTATTTTGCTTTTCCTTCATGAAGATATTACTAATGAGGTTTCACTATGCTTTTTTTTTATTGGTACATGCTTGCAGATTATTACATTCCTTGTGGGGAGTTGGTACATACACATAACACACCTTAATTCTTTCTCATGCACTTACATGCTCCTCCCAACCCCCTGCCTCATTCTCTTGGTCCATTTTGCAAAAGATCTATCTCCCTAATTCCTAGTTTAACTGTTTTTAATCTAGTGTTGCTACACAACTTTATATGGACAAGCATATTATTTTCTACTTCTCTATCACAGATTTGGGCACAAATTCTCCTATGCACAATCTTATGCAAGTCATTCAGGGAAGAGGAATTGGACCAGACATAGCAAGGTTACTGAATAAGATTAGTTTTCTATGGTCTGCAGATTATAAGATACGACTTTGATGTTTGGAAACATTCCATTTACCTAAGTCATGTTGACTGTTTTCTAGATATAATAAAATACAGAAAACTTTATTTTAAAGTAAACAAATGTTTAGTGATAACATCAGTTTCTACCAGGAGATTTTGAGTCCTCATTAAAATTTTAAATTTAGTCTTGAATGAAAAAACATACCTCACATAGTAACTTATATTATTTTCAATTTAGCTTGTAAATAGCTACTTTAACATGTATGCTAAGTCTTTTCACTTCAAATCTTCCTAGTAGGATAGCAACATTAATATTCTTTGGGGATGTTAACATTTTCTGAAATAGCTTCCCTAAGCCAGCAGTTCTGAGGTGTTCATTGTAATAACAAGCAAAAAGAGAACCTGACTAAATAAAAATTAAATAAGAAATAGGACACTTACATTGTTATTCAATTTCACCATCACTTTGCAAGATGAATTAGGACAAAGCACTTTATTTTCTCACAATTATACTTTTCTATTTGTAAAATGAAAAGTCTGTTAGTACTTTTTAAATGGTAGTGCTCATAAATTAAGATCATGTATGAGAAGAAAAAGTATACCGTAAATCCAATATATTTAGACAGATTATTTTAACACTAGCCTACTCCCAAAATATGCTGGGTCATTTTGAAAACAAATTTCAACCTTGAAGATTAATGTATTTCCTTTGAGAGAAGGTCATATAATTGAGCAATTTGTTGAACACTGTCAAAATGAATTTTATCTTGTAATACAGCATATAGCTAGTATGCTGGGATATTTAAAATATTTTATTAAAAGAGATTTATGTCTTTGGGAATTGCAGTACTACTTATGAATTCTATTTATCAAATATGACAATATTGCAAGAACAAAAAGAAACAAATAAAACTAGATTACTTTAAAAAACTATTTTAGATCAATTCCTTATTCAGAAACCTGGAACAATCTCATCACTTTTCAGCCTTACAAGATGGCACCATCTTGAATTCATCTTGGAAATATATTTACTATAATGTAGCAGAATGTCATTATTAAGATATTTTTTAAAAAATCTGCCTGCCTTAGAAAACCTACAGTGAAGTGAAAGACAATGTCCTACAAGCTCCCTGTGTCTTGCAACGACAGCAGCCTACTGTCAGTCGCTGATGAGTCTTTCACATTGGCGTGCTCTCTGAACTCCCGGAATATATCATAGCTCTTCAGGGATACCATTGCCTGCAGTCAGGTACTCTGGTCCTCTTTCCTGTGGGTGTGGTTATTTAGATAACCGCAGTAATGCCTGGTATTGACTATCCTCTACTGGTCTTCTGTAGGTTCTATTCTCATGGGTGGTTTGTTGCATCAAATCCTTCATCCATACAGAGCATATACTCCCCTGAGCATTCCGTGTTGAAACAGTACTCCTTGCATTTCACCTCAACATTCGCAGTTATTCTTGTCCTTGTCAGGTTGTCCCCGTAAGCAGCAGTAAGGTCTGAAACTTTCTGAGTAGAGATAGAAGCTTCCTTTTCATAGTTCATTTGCTCATGCCTACTCAGAAGGTTACTCAAAAGAAAAAATACTGTGTATCTCAGAGTGACACTCGTCTTTTCTTCTTCTCATTCTTTTGTTTCCTTTTGTTTTGTTTTGTTGAAACAGGGTCTCACTGTATAGTTCAGACTGGCTTTGAACTCACTACATCACACAGGCTGACCTCAAACACAGTGATCCTCCTGTTTCAGCCTCTCAAGTGCTGAGGTTGTAAGTGTGGACCACCTTGTCCACCATCAACCCTCCTCATCTTGTCTATGGCCTACACTTTCTTTCTGAGACAGAGGAATGAAAGCATGTTACAATTTGTTTTAATCAATCGACTTGAAATTCACTTAAATTTTAATATCATCCTTAACTCAAAAAATTCTTTTGGAAGGTCTTTTCCTTTCTTCTAGAGAAATACAGCTAACATTGATCAGGTACCTAGTAAAGCACTATTTGGTATGAAAAATGTTTTACACATATTGTCTATTTGTCCAGTTTAAGTATGTTGTTTAGGATAATTCTCAACTAGAAAAATAGGAAGTTAAATATGTCAAGTGAATTGCTTAGATATCATAATTAGCCAACTTTCAAATATTTTGCTGCTGCACAAGTATCTTATAATGACAACATATTCCTAATACTTCCCTGCTGTTACTTGTAGCATTGCTATCATTTATTTCACATAAGCATGCATGTATACAACACACACATATATGATATACTTAGATATACTCGATATATTCACACAATTTGAATATATTGTTGCTACTATTATTTTGAACAAATTATTTATTAGATAATTTAAAAGATTTAAAATATTATTTTACATTTACAGTTTTTTTTGCTGCTTTCTTTTTCTTAAATATAGATCTGAGTTTCTGACCTATATAATTTTCTTTTCTTATAAGAACTTCTTTTCATATTTCTTATATTTTTTGCCTCCTCAGTAAGGTATTTCTTTCCCTCTGGCTTCTTTCAAGATTTTATCTCTAATTTTCCTTTTCAGTTTTTCTAACTTTATATTTTTGTTAGTACATATTTGTTATACTCAGTGATCACGTTCATCATAGGGAGTTTGTACCTGAACATAATATATCTTAATTTTTTTGTTTCCCACTCCCCTCCCTTCCCTTCAACCCTTCTTCCCCTTGCCATTTACAAAAGTTTTGTTTCCATTTTTTCATTCATTGTCTTTTCTCTTTTTCCTTGCTTCTTTCTCCTTCTGCATTCCCTTGTTCCTCTTCCCATATCTGAATATAAAATGACTAGGTATACTCTCTCTCTCTCTCTCTCTCTCTCTCTCTCTCTCTCTCTCTCTCTTTTATTATTTGCTTTTGGCACTAACCTGTTTTGTGTTCTTTCACTTTCCTAGATGTATGGTTTGCTGTCCAATCCCAGTTTGGGGGAAATTCTTAGCAATTATTTTTTCAAATATTTATTCTGCTTTCTTCTGTTTTTTCCTCTCTGATATTCACATTACTCTCTTGTTATGTCATTTGCAGCTATCCCACAGATATTCTGGTTTTTTTTCTTTATTCTATTCTTACTTTTCTGTATGAGAAGTTTCAACTGTCACAACATAAAGCTCAATTATTCTTTCCTTAGCCAAGTTCAGTATGTTAGTGATGTTATCAAAGGAATTCTTCATTTGTTACAGTATTTTTAATTGCTAACATTTCTTCTTGTTCTTACAATTTAAATCTGTTTACTTTTCCCTTCTATTTTTGCACGTTGTCTACTTTTTCTATTAAAATTCTCACCACATTCATCCTACATGTTTTGAAGTCCTGAGCCCATATTTCCAACACTCTTGCCATATCTAACTCTTTTTCTGTTGTTCATTCAGTCTCTTCAAACAGTTTTTGCCTTTTCATATGCCTTGTAAATTTTTGTTGAAAGGTAGGCATCAGATACTGGGTAAAAGGAACAAAGGTAAATACATATTTAGTGGTAATGGTGAGGTGTGGGGTGAATGGAAATTTTCCCTCATCCTTCAAGTAGAAGTCAGTCTTTGGTGAGCCTGTACCCTTGACTGAACTTGGCAAATACTTCTTAATATTCCTCCCACCCCACTCTCTAATTGGCACAGGATGACTGGGCAGAGCTGGAGCAGATTACTTGTTTGCCTTATTTGCATCCCAGGCAAGTTAGGCTCTGATATAACTTCAGCTGTTGGATTCTAGTGAGTAGTTTTTTTCTGAAGGCAGGCCTTGTTAAGCTGCACATGTGCTTGTTAAGAAGAGTACATTTCATAATGGTGTCTTTTCCTCTCCCCTGCCAGAAACATGAAGGGGACCATCACTGTGAGAATCTGGTAAAGATCATGGAGATAAAATTCACAAATGTGTGGGACCCTTTTTATAACTGGGTCCTCCTGGAATTTTTAATCTCTCAGGCCTAGCCTCACTGAGCCACTAGTAATCTTTCAGTCGCTTATGGCTTTTTGTTGAAAGGATTATGATTCTCTGTGCTGCTCTGTCTTCGTTGTTAAGAATGAGGGCAGCAGGTTGTACTATTACCTCGCTTCTGGGATGAGTCTAAGAAGTGTTGTTAATTTTTCAGCTTGTTTAGTTTTTAAACTCCTTTTATGGCATGCCCCAAACTAAAAGTGCTAATTTTACTTTTAAATATAGGTTTGGCACTTTCCAGATACAATTTAAGCAATGCAGTAGCCATACAACCTAGTTATTTTATTAGACTTGAGCTTTGTAATCATAGAGTAGCAATAATAGTAAAAATAAATTAATTTTATGAAGGTAATAAAATCATTTTCATATTAGAAAATTTTGCAATGTGGAATTTGTTGGGTGTCATCACTACAAATAAATCAAAATTAGAAATAAATATTTCTCTTTTTTTTTGGTTAAAGTGTCCTTTTTTCATAAGACTGAATATGAGTGGCAGAAATTGCCATTAAAGAATGAGCAGTTCTTTAAAAATTTCCAAAAAGAGAAAGAAAATTGAACTCTGGATCATCACTTTTTTTTATTTCTCAGATGTGACTGTGTGGTTTGAGAAGTTGGTATTTGAAGATTTGGCATGTGGTTTATTTTGACCAATAGAACCAGGTAGCAGCAGCAGTGTGCTAGTTCCAAGCCTAGCCTTTAAGGGTTGTTGTATGTTTCTGATTACTGGCTTTAATCAGAGCTTTCTGAAAAGCATGTCTCTCTGATGTGTTTCATCAGAGTGTGCATAGAAACTGCCTTGGACAAAGCCGTCCCAGATGAGCTATTATAATACACATCCACCTGTATTTATGGGAAATAAATGACTATTGTTATATGCCACTGAGATTCTGACTGGTTTTTCATAGTTCATCATGGCAATAGCTGACTGCTGTAATATAAAAAAGAGAGTCCCCCCACCCAGGTTTCAGCAAAAGAAATTGTGATGTGGTTGTATGTTCCTCTGTGTATATGAAAAGCAGCCATATGCTTCTATGATTCTAGCTTTGGAGGTCAAAATTTTTAAATAAAATTTTCATTTTTATAAGTTAACTTCAATCTATGCTTACAACATAAATGCATAGAGTATGGTTATGTGTTAATTCAATAATCTTTTTCTGAGGGTAAAAACCTATTTATTCTGTAGGCTTTATGTCCACATATATGTATAAATTATTAAAACGTATATGGAAAATCTGGATTATGTTTCACCTGTTTTTGAAAACAAATTCTTCTTGTACTATATTAGCTTGGAAAAAACAGTCTGCTCCAATTTTTGGATAATTTGTAATTAATAGGCTTTATAATTTAGGATAGTTTCAAGTTTATTCAAAAATTAAGTGTGCAAAAGAGAGTCCCATTCATCCTGTGTCCTTTTATAGCCCCTGATACATTAAATATGGGTTTTGACAGAATCTATAATGTATGTATAATGATTCCATTGATGGAGTGTCACGTAGAGCAATTTCACTGTCCTAAAACTCCCTGTGCCCCACTTACTTATCCTGATTTCTCCACTCAAATCCCTGGCAACCACTGAATGTTTATTTGCTCTAGGTATAGGTTTGTCTTTTACAGAATCTCATATGGTTAGAATCATAGATTATGTAGATTTTTCAGATTAATAAGTGTAGGTAAGTTTTCAGCTCTCTTGGATAGATGCTAGAGAGTGCAACTCCTGGATGAGAACACAAGCACATGTAGAAAATCATCAAACTGTCTCTCAAAGTATCTATATATTTTGCATTTCTACTAGAAATAAATGAGGTTTCTTATTGTTCCATGTTCTTTGCCAGTTTGGTTTCAAATTGTGCTTTCAGACCAGATAAAAAGAGAGTCACATAAAATGAAGAAAAATATATACATAAAGATGTCATGGAACTCTTGAAGAAAATCATAGATATCCAGGACAGATATCCTAGAGAGAATAAAGACATTAGGTGCTACTCAAGATAGAAAAACTGAACAGAACTGTGAAACCTGGTGGTGTAAGAAGTGGAATGGCATCTCAGCAATTGCACAATGATGGACAAAGTCTAAAATTCAGGTCTGCATTAGAGGAGAATTTCCAGCAGTACATTAAAAATCTATACATCTTCACCAACTTGGAGCCCACATCAAACAATTCTAATTCCTGAGTTAAGGTGATGTACTTTGCTAATTGTCTACTGGTGGAAAATGTAAGAATTTTGAGTAAAAAGTAACATCATCCAGAACTTCAAGTGAGTACTACAAATTTTCATGTAAAATACTTGTCACTCAATAAAATATAAACAGGTATACCAACAACGGGGATTGATGAACATTAGGAGCAAAACTAGAAATAGAAAATAATCTAAAAAATATCCAGTTGTTAAAGTTGTCAAACTTCGATTTTTAAATAGCTGCATTTGATGTGGTCAAGAAGTAATGCAAAGTGAGAAATTTCAGGAACTGCATGAATGAAAGGGAAATTCAATAACAGAAATATAGATCATGAAGTTAATAGATGGATATAACAGTACAACAGTATAATTAGACATCAGTGAAAATAATTAGATGAACTGGATGGTATTTCGGAAGAAAATATCTAGCCAGACTCATTAAAAATAGTTGGGAGAATCCAGATTTATGGAACATGGTAAAAATATTTACTGTATTTTAAGTGAATTTTCACATAATGCAAAAGGAGAAAGGTGATCATTAGAAGAAATAGAAAAGATAAAGGATGAAAATTTCTCTGAAATAATGAAAGACTTGAATCCATGATATGGGAAACACTCCTAGTCCCACTCACAGCAATAGACCATACTGCATTCTGGCACTCTAAGTAGTTTAGAGTCATTTCCATGGGCAGTGTGTAACCACTGATGTTTTCAGCAGAAAAGTGATGTCATCATACTAATTAAAAAAGATAAGCAGACAACAACAATGATTAGAATAAGTAGAATTGGAAAAAAAACCCCAGATGTTGGAAGACTGATTAGAAAGCTGTTATCATAGTCATAGTAGAAAATAATGAGACTGGGGGTAATATACTAAATTTGAAAAAAGACGAGGATTCTGGACACATTTGGAATGAAAGGAGACAGCAAGAGTAGATTTGAATGACAAAGAAAAGAAGAAATTAATGTTGAAATAGTGGCTATGTCTCTGAATCCATAGTACTTATTGAATTTCTTTAATAAAACAATGGAACATGTAACAAGTTTAGCAGAAAATATGCATTTTATTATCTTACTTTGAAATTAATTTTCATAGTTTTTGTTAGGGACAAAAAAAGTAAAAAGTAGATGACTCATGTTACATCTATTAATTTTTTAATTTATGTTACAACAAATTACCAAAAACAATGGCTTAACATAACACAGATTTGAGGGCGAACTCCCAGCCAGCCTCACAGGACACAGAGGTATGCAGCCCAGCCCAGATCAGCCCAGGACCCCAGAGCTGCTCACCGGGGACTGACCAACATAGCTGCGGGGACTTGGAGAGCTTGGGCTCCCTGCACCAGAGTGTAGAGTGCGGGCAAGCTCCACACTTCAGTGGAGCAACTTGTGCATGAGCCATCCCAGAGCTCTCGCACAGACCTCCACCCAGCCAGGTTGCTCCCAGCACTGTAGGCCTGGGACATGCCTGGGCTTGCCCCAGCACAACTGTAGTTCCGAACTTGCAGACAGACCCAGGGTTGGGGTGGCATCACTCCGGGGTGCACTCTGCCTAGCGGCCCTGGACTGGGAGGCCTTGGCCCCCACCCAGTTAAGGCAGAGGCTCCACCAGCACACCCCAGGAGGCCACCCTCCCTTGCTGCATGCAGGACAAAGCCCTACCGGGTCCTGCGATTCAGCACAACCCAAAATTGGCACGAACCTTGGGGGAACGCCAGGCCAGTCTTGCAGGACACAGAGCCACATAGGTTCTAGAAGAAAATCACAGACTGAAAGACCAAGAGGCAGTCTCAATCCCCCAGCCCACTGTGAACAAAACCAAGAGACACTGAAATGGAAGACAGTGGGAGTCACACAAATGGACTTTCTGAAATGATAGAAAATGCAATAAACAAACAGCTTGATGAAGCTATAGAGAAATTCAAATCAGAAATATTCTCTCAGCTAAAAAAATTAAATGACAATCATTATTAAAGAAATGCTGTGTGTATCTAAAGAAGAGCAAGATAAAAAAATAGAAGAACTGAAGAAAATGATTGAAACCCAGAATGAACAATATAAGACACACACAGAATGCATGAAACAGATGCAAAGGGAAATGCAGGAAATAAAAATCTCCATGGAAAGTTTGAAAAATCGCCTGAATGAAGCTGAAGATAGAATCTCAGATCTTGAAGACAGCATGGGAGATGATGGCCATGAAAGAAAGATCTCATAAAATAGTAAGGAACCAAGAAATGAAAATTCAACAGCTGCAAGGTGATGCCAAGAGAAATAATATAAGATTAATAGGCATAAATGAAAAAGCAGGGGTCAATACTAATGACCTATGAAGACTACTCACAGAAATAATAGCAGAAAACTTTCCAAACATGGAAAGAGAATCTGAAATACAGGTAACCGAGGCATACAGAACCCCAATTAACCACAACCAAAATAAATCCTCACCCAGACATAATAATAAGGGTATCAGAAATACAGCACAAGAACAAAATACTAAAAGCTGTCAGAGAAAAGAAACAGACCACCTATGAAGGAAAGCCTATCAGAATTATGGCAAACTTCTCAACACAAACCTTTGAGTTAAGAAGAGCTTGGAGTGAAGTATTCCAAATCCTGAAAGAAAACAACTTGCAACCCAGATTGATGTACCCTGCAAAACTATCCTTAAAAATTGAAGGAGAAATAAGATACTTCCATGACAAAGAAGAACTGAAGAAATTTATGGCCACCAAACCAACACTACAAAGAGTACTGAAAGACACTCTAGAAAGGGACAAAAATAGTCA
>RJWM01045088.1:0-12964 GCA_004363535.1 Dasyprocta punctata | reverse complement strand
AGAGAAGGGTTCCTTTTCCTCCACAGTCTCTCCAGCACTTGTTATTGGTTGACTTCTTAATACTAGCCATTCTTTCTGGGGTGAGGTGGAATCTCAGTGTTGTTTAATTTGCATCTCTCAAATGATCAGTGCTGTTGAACTTTTTTTCACATATTTCTTTGCTGTTTGTACTTCTTCATCTGAAAAATGTGTGTTCATCTCAGATGCCCATTTTTGGATTGGGTCTTTAAATCTGGGAGGACTGATTTTTTTAAAGTTCTTTATATGTTCTTGATAGTAATACTTTATCTGAGGGACAGCTGGCAAACATTTTCTCCCACATTGTGGGTTGTCTCTTTATTTTATTGGTGGTTTCTCTTGTTGTGCAAAAGTTTTCAGTAGGATGAGATCCCATTTGTTGATTCTTTGTGATAGTTCCTGTGCAATCTGGCTTTTACTTATAAAGTCTTTGCCTACACTGAAGTCTTCCAGAGTTTTATCTACTTTACCTTCCAGGAAATTTAATGTTTCTGTTTTAATGTTTCAAACTTTAATCCATTCAGATTTTAACTTCATACATGGTGAAAGACATGCATCCAGTTTTAGTCTTCAGCATGTGGAAAGCCAGTTTTTCCAACACCATTTATTAAAGAGACTACCTTTCTTCCAGTGAGTGTGTTTGGCACCTTTGTCAAAGATAAGGTAGCTTAGTGTGTCTGCAGTTGTTTCTGCATCTTTTAATCTATTCCATTGACCTTTGGTTCTGTTTTTTTGCCAGTACCACACTGTTTTTATCACAGTAGCTTTATTGTATAATTTCAAGTCAGTAATTGTGATGCCCCCTGTCATGTCTATGTTGCCCAGGATCGCCTTTGCTATCGCAGTTCTCTTCTGGTTCCAGATGAATTTTAGGATTGTTTTCTCTAATTCTGTAAGATATGTTATTGGAATTTTGATTGGGATTGCATTGAATCTGTATAAAAGTTTTGGAAATATGGCTATTTTCACTATATTGATTCTTCCTACCCAAGAACACAGGGTATCTCTCCATTTTCTAGTATCCTCTTCAATTTCCTTTTTCAGAGTACTGTAGCTTTCAATATAGAGGTCTTTTACATCTTTCACTAGATTGATTCCTAAGTATTTCACTTTTTTGGATGCTGTTGTAAAAGTCATTGATTCCATGATTTCTCTCTCAGTGAGTTTGTTATTCATGTACAAGATTTTGGAGTATTGACTTTGTAACCAGTTACACTGCTAAATCTGCTTATTAAATCTAGAAGTCTTTTGGTGGAGTTTTTGGGATCTTCTAAGTAGAATATCATGTCATCTACAAATAATTATAGTTTAACTTCTTCCTTTCCTATCTTTATTCCTTTTATTTCTTTCTCTTGTGTAGTTGCCCTGGCTAAAGTTTCCAGAACTATGTTGAACAAGAGTGGAGTGAACATCCTTGTCTTGTTCCTGATTTTAGAGTGAAAGCTTTCAGTTTTTATCCATTCAGTATGATGTTGGCTATTGGTTTGTTGTAGATGGCTTTTATCAAATTGAGATAGAGACCATCTATTCCAATTTTCTGTAGTTTTTATCATGAACGGGTGCTGGACTATGTCAAAAGCTTTTTCTGCATCTATTGAGAAAACCATATGACTTTTATCCTTGGCTCTGCTAATATGATGTATTACATCTATGGATTTACATATAGTGAATCATCCCTGCATCCCTGGGATGAATCCCACTTGCTTATGGTGTACAACCTTTTTGACAATTTGTTGCATTCTGTTTGCCAATATGTTATTAAGGATTTTTGTGTCAATGTTAATTAAGGAGATTGGCCTGCAATTCTCTTTCTTAGTTGAGTCCTTCTCTGGTTTTGGAATCAGAGTAATGCTTGCTTCCAGGAATAAATTTGGGAGTATTTCTTCAATTTCAATTTCATTAAAGAGTTTAAGAAGTAGTGGTGTTAGGTTTTCACTAAATTTTTGTAGAATTCAACAGTTAATCCATTAGGGCCTGGGCTTTTCCCTGTTGATAGGTTTTTAATTACATGTTTAATTTCATTTATTGATATTGGGTTGTTTAGAATTTTTATATCTTCTTGATTCAACTTTGTTAATTCATATGTATCTAGGAATCTGTTCATTTCTTCTATATTTTCTATCTTATTAGAATACAAGTTTTCAAAGTGGGTATAGATGATTTTCTGGATTTCTACAGGGTCTGTTGTGATTTCACCCTTTTCATTCCTAATTTCATGTATTTGAGTCTTTTCTTTCCTTTTTTCTGATAAGGTTGTCCAAGGGTTTGTCAATTTTATTTAATCTTTCAAAGAACCAACTCTTTGATTCATTGATTCTTTGTAATTTTTTTTTTTTTTGTAGTTTGGAGTGTGTTAATTTCTGTTCTGATTCTTATAATTTCCTCCCTTGTACGAGCTTTTGGTTAAGACTGCTCTTCTTTTTCTAGAAGTTTGAGGTTCAAAATTAAGTTGTTTATATGATCTTGCTTTGTTTTCCTAATATGGGTATTTACTGCTGTCTTGGTTACGTTTTACTCGTTGCCAAGACAAAATACCTGACACCCCAAATTAGGGAAGGAAAGGTTTATTCTTACAGTTCCTTGGGAGTTTCAGTTCATAAGTTGGCTCCAAGGCAGCCGTTCATGGCAACTACAAGCTGCAAGCCACAAGCCGCGCTGGAGAGAGAGAGAGAGAGAGAGAGAGAGAGAGAGAGGTGGAAGCGCAAAAGGAAGACCCGCCTTCCCTTACATTGTATGTCGGCTCCACCCCTGGGCGGGCACAGCACTCACATTGCCAGACAACAAACCAATACCAAACCAATAACTCAGCCCCATCAATATTATATGAGGACTTGGGGGTACATTGCATATTACGCGATACAACTGCTATAAATTTCCCTCTTAAAACTGCTTTCATTGTGTCCCACAAGTTCTAGTGTGTTGTGTTGTCATTATCATTCAACTGTAAAAACTGTCTAAGTTCTTCTTTAATTTCATTTGTGACCCATTGATTGTTCAGTGGGTTGCTATTTAATTTCCATGTATTGATGAAGTTCTTGTGGCTTCCTTTGGCATGGGTTTCCAATCCCATTTCACTGTGGTCTGGTAAAATGCATGGGAAAATTTCGATTCCTATACATTTACTTAAGTATGTTCTATGAGCCAGTATATGGTCTATTTTGGAGAATGTCCCAGGTGCTGCTGAGAAGAATGTGTATTCTGATGTTGTGGGATAGGAGACTCTATAGACATCTACTAAGTCCATTTGCTCAAAAGTTTGATTTAGTTCTAATATTTCATTATTGATTTTTTGTCCAGTTGATTTGTCTTTTTGTGACAGCAGGGTATTGAGGTCTCCCAATGCAATTGTATTAAGGCTTGTTTGATTTTTCATGTCCATTAATAATTGTTTTATGCAACTGGGTGCACTAATATTTGTTGCATATATATTTATGATTGTTGTCTCTTCTTCTTGGATTGTTACCTTTATCAAGATATAGTGACCTTCTTTGTCTCTCTCAATCAGTCTTGGCTTGAAATTGACTTTATCTGCAAATAGAATAGCGTCCCTTGCTTTTTTCTGAATTCCTGTTGCATGGAGTATTGTTTTCCATCCTTTGACTTTCAGTCTATGTGTTTATTTTTGAATTAAATGTGTTTCTTGTATACAGTATATTGTTGGATTTTGCTTCTTGATCCATTCTGCCAGTCTGTGTCTTTTGACTGGTGAACTGAGACCATTAACATTAATGGTTAAAACTGATATGTATTGACTTATCCTTGTGATGTTGTGTTCCTATTATTGGCTCCCCCATTTTTTTTCTTTTTCCCCTCCCTCCAGTTTTTTGCCTTTCCTGGTAGATTCCTTTTGTTGGGGTTCACGGAGCTGTAGTCATTATTATCTCTTTCTAAAATGTCCTTCAGGCCGGGTGTGATGGCACATGCCTTTAATCCCAGCACTCAGGAGGCTAAGGTAGGAGAAGTGTTGTGAGTTCGCTTCAGTCCAGCTTGGGCTACAACACAAGTGCAAGGCCAGCCTTGCTGCATAGTGTGACCCTGCCTCAAAATACTAGGACCAGAAGTTTGGTTCAATGGTTTACACACCTGTCTGGCAGGCACGAAGTTGTGAGTTTGATCCCCAGTGCCACAAAATAAATAAAATAAAATAAAATAAAATAAAATAAAATGTCCTTCAGAATATTTTGAAGTGCTAGTTTGGTGGTCGTGAATTTCCTCAGATGTTCTTTGTCATGGAAGTATGCTATTTTTCCCATCTATTTTGAAAAATAGTTTTGCAGGATACATCGTTCTGGGTCGAAAGTTGTTTTCATTTAGAACTTGGAGTACTTCCCTCCAAGCTCTCCTTAACTGGGGAGTTTGTGCTGAGAAGTCTGCTGTAATTCTGATAGGTTTTCTTTTACAAGTGATTTCCTTTCCCTAACCGCTTTTAAGATTTTACTCCTGTGTTGAATTTTTAGAGTCTTGACTATGATATGCCTGGGAGTAGATTTTTTTCATCATTGCTAATTGGAGTTCTATATGCCTCATTTATTTGTATGTCAAATTCTTTTTCTCTACCAGGAAAGTTTTCTGTCACAATATCTGTGAGGATGTTTTTAATGTCATTTGTTGTATCTTCTGCTTGTTCATTGACTCCAATTAATCTTAAGTGATTCCTTGTCTCATCAAGCAGCTGCTGGATTGATTTCTCATGTTCCCTTGCTATTTTTGAGAAATCTTTCTTTTCCTGGTCACTAACTGCAATCTTGTCTTCAATATCTGAGATTCAGTCCCCACATTGGTCTAATCTACTTCAAATACTTTCAATGGAGTTTTTATTCTCCTGAATGTCTGCTTGAATCTGCTATATGGAATCTATTTGTTTCCTATGTTGTGCTTCCATAGTTTGCTTAAGCTCATTTATCTTTCTGTCTGTGTCTGTTCTAATATCACTAAGCATAGTGTGTATTTTGGTAATTTCTGTAGTTATTTGAGAGATTATTTCTGATTTCATTTTTTCCAGAGCTTCATTCAATTGCTTTGTTTCCACTTTGGAAACACCTGGTAGGGGACTTTCAGATTCTCCAGCCTCATTGCCCTCTGGGTTTGCCTTTGGTGAACTGCGCGTCTGAGGTTGTGCCCTATTTAAATGTCCTCTCATTTCATTTCATTTTTAGTTTAATTCCTAGAGTGATACTTGTTAGTTGCCTATTATGTGTTGCTTTATTTGTGGTATTAAGCACACCCAGGTGATGATCCCTTTTCTTAGATATATTCCAGGTATAGCTGATTCCTGGGCTCTGAGTCTGTTGGAAGACTCCACCTCCTCAATTTGTTAGAGATGAGAAGTTATTGCTCACCTAGCCCAGTCCCTGGTTCTTTGGCACCGTGACTCAGCACTCTCTGTTACCTAGTCAGTCTCAGTCCTGAACCACCAAGGCCAGCATCTATCCAGAACAATCGTGTTAATTTTGACTGCAGTGGCACCCACAGTACCAAACACAGCCAACAAAACAATAAACTGAGCCAACTCCTGATCTGCAACCCTCAACCATATAAACTGAATTTGTGACCATACAACAGAATGCAAAACAATCACATACAATACATAAGTCTGCAATATGTCAACGTTTTCCTCAGGGGTCAGGACCCAAAATGGATTAAGGAAAAGACAGAGAAGTGGGAAAAGAGAGAGAGATCACAAGCAGGTTGGAGGACAAAGATGGGTCCCATCAACTTGGGGAAACTAATGCAGAAGACTGAAGGAAAAGACAGCTAAAAGAGATAAAAGGTAGAACAGAACAAAACCACACCCAGAAGGAGGGCAGAAACCACACTTACACTCAAAAAAAGAAAGAAAGGAAGAAAGAAAGAAAGAAAGAAAGATTTAAAAACAAACTAAAACAAACAAACAAGAAAAAAACAAAAAAAAAAGCTCAATTTCAGGCTTCTCTCTGGATTCACTAGTAGACAGCCTATGGAGACAGTGACCTAAATCATGGCACTGTATCCCCCAAACCAGCAGTTGTTTTATGACGGAGTAGTAGACAACCCTGACAGGCCTGCCCTGAGAACAGACTCAATGGGCTTGCCACGGTCCTAGCGATTTCCACAGGTCTGTGCCCTTCTAGGAGCTACTGGAGGAAGCCAGCAACAGTTCTGGCCCAAGGGTTATCCAGCCCAACTCCAAAATGGCTCCCAGCCAATCACTCTTTTCCAAGGAAGGAATGAGTCCTCTGCACTTGCCACCAGCCAGCAAAGTCCTCTGCATCTGCAGCACCCCTCCACTGCCAAATCAGTCCACAGAGGCCCCTGGGGTCATCAGCTGCCACTGATACTGTGACTTTGCATCCCCAAGTTCCATCAACTTGCCTCACACAGTGAGTCCAGCCTGGGTGATGGTACTGCCGGCTACTGCCTTCTTCTTCATTGAAGTTTTTCTTTTCACTCTCTCTGTGGGTTTCAATTCAGACTTCAAACTCTTCCTGGGTCCAAAGGACCCACCTCCTTTCTTTTTGTCTTCCTCAAGATGGTGTGTTCCCACGTCTAAATGGTGTCTCTCAGAGAGGGTCTTTTCTCTGTTGCTTACTACTCTGCCATCTCATTTTCATTATTTTTAAAAGACTATGAATTCTCTCTAATAAATATTTTCTGCAACATTAATTTCCTATTCCTGTAGCATTTCTTTTTCTGTTGTAATTTTTGTTCTAACTACTTAAATTGTAAATTTAGACTTTCAGTCACTCCTAAGGAAAGCATGTAAGACTATATATTTCTGTCTAAAATTCATTTTAGCTGTATCACAAAAGTATTGATTTGTAGTATTTTCAAAACTACATTGTCAATTATAAATTATTTGGGGTTTTTTAATATTCAAATATTTAGTAGTTTTGTTGTTAATTAATAATTAGTAACAATTAATTATATTGGAGTGTGAACTTTTTTCATAAATCTTTGAAATTTATGCAGGTTAGTTTTATGGCTTAGTTCATGATTAATTTGCATAATGTTCTAGATACATTTAAAAAATAAATACATCACAATTCTTAGGTGAAGTACCCCAAATAAGTATACTGGGTTGAGTTGGGACTAATCAACTTTAAGAGTCTATTGATATTTTATCTGACTGATTTAGCATTTGGTTCTTAGTTATTTAAATTATTCAATAATAATATAAACTTGCCAATTTGATGTTTACTTTTGCTACATTTTCCTTTAATATTTTGAGGAAGGTTATTAAGTTTATTAAGTACATAAAAATAGAATTATTATTTGCTTGTGTTTGAAAACTTGCCATCATGGAACAATGCTTTGAACTTTTTTGTGTAGAATTTCTTTCTATCCATTCTTGTCTGAAATTAATATTCTTATACCAATCCTCATGTGTTTAGGTTTTACCTGGTATATTTTTTCCCTCCTTTGAATTGCATAAATCTCAACCCATAAATCTTCAATGTGTCTCTTCTAAACACATCAAATAGGTATTAGGCATATAGCTAGATTTTAACAGTCTGAAAATATTGTTCTTATCTGAAAAATTAGCCTATTTATAGTTGTTATATTTTAGATTTGATCTATTCTTTCTGTGAATCCTGTACTATACATACTGCCTATTTTGGATGCTTCTTTTTCCTTTTGCAACAAAACAAAAATACTACGATAATACTATGATAAAAATACCAAAAAGTACTATATATGTATATATATATCAAAAGTACTAATAAATATCAAAGGAATATATATACAAAGTTATGTATTTATGCTAAGTGATATATATATATACATATACATATAGTATTTTTCTCCATTTAATCCTTACAAAAACTACAGTATATAGTTACTATTATTCCTTCTAAAGTTAACAAAGTTGGAATCAGAGTTACAAATGTGTGTAAATTCAAATAGAAAACTTCAGGATTTACATCTATTTTATGACATTATAAAGCATAAGAACTTAATTATGCTACACTGTCCTATCATTATAAAATCAAGTCAACAAAGAGAGCATCTAATTTAAAGGGTATAATAAGACCAACAATCCAGAAAAGTGCTAGGAAGAGACAAGCTCAACATTGTAAGAATAATTCTCAATCTTTTACATTCTTCACTTTAAAGCAAAACATTTTAAAAGCTTCTTATTTGACCAAACATTTTCTTTATGTCTTAAGTAACTAAAGAATAAGCTGACAGAGTCAGTTATAGGTGTTATTAATATTTCTTCCTTCATTTTGGGCCATTATTTATAATGCATAGAAAAATGTGAATTTATACCTTGTTTTTCCCCCAATTTTCCTTTTGGTAAGTATAGCTAGTGCATCTTTGCCTTTTAATTGATCTTTTTCAAACTACCATATAATTTTATTCAATAATCTTGAGTGAGTGATATTTACTTGAGAAATAAACCATAGCTAACCATGTGATGAATATAGTGTCACAGACTGAAGCAATCTAAAATGATAGCTATATTTGCTTTGTAAGTTTTAAGTGTTAATCTTTCTAAAGTCATACTAGAACTAATATAATTATAAGAAAATATTTTTTCTGGTTTCATAAGATTGATATTTTTTCTGGTTTCATAAGATTAATTACTGAAATCCTGCATTGTAATCTCTCCAACTCTGACCCATCTTTTGTCTTGTAACTTTTTTAAATGTTGATTTTCCTATCTATGGCATTTAGCACCACTTTGTATGTGGTATTTTAAATCTTCATTTTGTTGTAACATTACTCTCATATCCTCAGATGAACTGTGAAGTCTTCAAGGGAAAACATCTTAGTTTTTATTGTTTTACTATGTACTATCTTAAAATTAAACTAGAACAATCATCTCAGAGTTTTTCTACCATTTTGTCTTTATGGAATGATCTAGAATGTCTGATTTGGAATGTCATCTTAAACTATAAAAATAATGGAAAGTATCCTCCTTTACCAAACAATATTTAGAAAACAGTCATGAATATAACCTAATAGTACCTCGGGTAGGCTACCAAAAACCATGACCACACTATTGGCTTGGGACACTTTGGTTACTGTTTGAGAAAATCTGTTTACCGAATGGATTCCATTTTTCATATATGAATGGAGGCAGCTCTTCTATGAAACAGACATACTGTCTTTCTTGGTTCTGATATAATTTATATCTAACTTTTAAGTCATGAGCTGCACTATATCCTGGGTTAAAATGACCTCTACACTCTAATCACCAATTTAAGAGACAGTCTCATCATTTGTTGCTAAAAATAACCACTTTACATACTGATTCAAATGCAGTAAAGCATAGTACATACTGAAGTCCTAAGACAGGGTGAGATTTACTATTGACTTACTCTGCAAAAGAACAACCGAACAAAATTTTTGTTCTTAACACCAAAACCTCCAATAAGAAACTATAAAACTGTACCAGCACTCAGACCAGCATGCAGATTCATGCTGAGTAATAGTAGAAATATTTTAGATGTAATGAATAAAGTTCTAGGTATAATTCTGTTTAGCATCTTTGTATTTTGCCATTAAAATTATTTCCTCTCTATGTAAAGGTTTAATATCCTTTCAAACACATAAATGTGTCACCTGAACAGACTTTCACAGATTCCTGCCTGCTTTGAATATTTCCATTTTAATAACAGCTTCAGATCTTCACTCAGAGCTTTATATACCCCTTGTCATAGGGGCTTGTGAAAGACAGAAAGAAACAGCTCATCATCCACAAAAGTCATTCAGTGTACAATCACTTGCTTTGGAATACAACCCACAGGAAAATTAAACGAGAACACCATTTATATTTGATTTCCTCTACTCTTTGTGCTCATCCCTTAATAATTCTACTGGAATCTTCTAAGTCCTTCTAAGGGCTGCTTAAATCTTTCCCTCTCTGAGACTGACTATACAGAGTTTTAGGCTGAAAGGACTATAATCTCTCTCTTAGACTTCAGAAAGGAAAAATAGAGCCAAGTGTTGTTTAGATTTCCATGGCATGAGGTCTTGAAATTAGATTTGCTATTCAGTAACACAAGCAGCTCAGAAGTAAGGATACTGTTTCACCAGAACAGCAGGGTTGAAACATCTTTTGTGACACGTAACAATGGTAATGTTCTTCAGGCTCATCTAAAAGGAAGCATAAGTATTTACTATTTTGTGAGCAATCTGATCATGTCAATGACCACTGCCATGCTCCAGATAAAACCTGTAGACTTTAGGGTAATAATAATTTTGGAACTGGAAAGGAATAACTTGAAATCAGTGAGTAGAATATTCCCCACACAGACTTGAAGACTTGCAAGATTTTTTATGAAGAAAAATAATGACAAAATTGGTACAGGAAAGAATGACTGCAAAGAAAGTAAGACAGGGTGGACATTTTGTACGTTGTCTGTGTACCATATGTAAGAGTTCCATTCTTTGGCAAATTCCACTTTGTAAAACTGATTTATCAAAGGAGGTAGCAAACTCTTCGCTTCTTTCATTGAATCTTGGTTCATTTAAAATTGGCAACATACACAAAAAGGCAAACTACATACTTTTAACTGATAGTTCAGAATTATGGGGCTGGAACTCCCCTTCAGTGACAGTGTGAAACTGGATTAGTGTGTCACTTACTGGAAGATAGTGATACATGTGAATCTGCAGTTCTCCTTTGCACATGTCATGAGTCCAAAAGTTTTTGTCCAACATGTTTTCTTTCGTAAGCTAAAAATGACTTTGAATAGTTATTCACTTCCCTTCAATGAATGCATAACCTTGCATAGTTGAGTATTAAAAAAAACATTAATTTACTTGATTTGACTAACTGGTATATCTAAACAGCTAACGCAGTAAGTAACTATTTCCTGAGGGCCACATGTTAATTTCCAATTGTTTGCCACCCGAAACTGCATCTAAATACGTTCTATACAGAATCTAACTTTTCTACTCCCAATTTTCCCCTTTTTATGTCTTTCTATTAATAATACTTTATTATCAAATACTCCAGGTGCAAATTCTTCATTTTCATGACCCTTCTCACAAATAAATCTCACTTCTTAAGCTTGTATTTCTTTCTTCCTGCTCTTTTATATTATAGTTCTTTTATATTTGTACAACTGTGGCTTTAGCAGTACTCTGCAAAAAGCACAAGATAACTTATTAAAGGGAGAATGAAAATATTAGGACTTCCACTTTTAAAATAATCCCATTGTCTGGCAGGTGTGAAGTTGTGAGTTCAATCCCTGGTGCCACAAAAAAAAAAAAAATCCTATTTTTGTTTTGGCATATGTTCAATAATGTTTGCAATATACCACTTCAGTGAATGTAATATATATGACCATGCTTGCTTATGTATATGTATATACATACAAATATATGCATTTTATACATATATATATATCTTACGTGGTGAATTTATTTTCTGATAAAGATTAAACCAGGGAAGAGAGTATTGACTAGACAGCTACTACTCTTGATCCCAGTCCTCTGCTCTTTCCATTACTTTATCTAAAATATCCTTTCCATTCTATCAACACCTGTCTCATTTTACAACATTTTTCAAGAGACAGCTCAGATGATCCCTTTTTGAACCCCAACCTAAAGTGACCTTTCTCTCTTCTGATTATCCATGACAGAGACATTAATATCTCTGTTTTGCAGCTTTATAACCAATTAGTTATCTGCTTTTTAGTATTTGTCTAAGTATTTAATTGTAAGTATTTAGGGATAAACTTCATGTTTGTAAGTTTTGTACTCTTGGTAGAGCCAGAACAATGCCTTACACATAGTAGGTACTCAATAAACATCTACCTAATTAATTAAAATCATGAATAACAATATTCTAAACCTCCATCTTGTTACATTGAAATTTGTGTTTTCTTAAGACAACTTCTATTTTAAAGTACAGTATATACTGGTTAAAGATTTTACTGCTCTCTAAATTAGCCCATAGTGATTACCCCTACTGTGCAATTTACCACTATTTTATTAAACCAAGATTAAAGATAATACTTCATTGGAAGAAGTAACAGTGGCATTAACCTCTATTTACCTTGACATAATAAAGTTTTAATAAAACATGGAAAATTGCATTGAGAGGGATAATTATTCAAACATAAAATTTAAAGGGAATTTAATTTCGCATTCTGCATTTGTAATGCTTTAAGATTAGTGTCACTAGCGTCCTTTTTCTCATTTAAGAAGAAACATAAAAATATTTAACATTTTCCAATTTGTTTTCTTATTAAATAATTCTGAATTTATATTCAAATTAATAAATATAATAGAACAATATTAAAATGTAACCATTTTGCAGAAATAAGTATCCTTATAGAATGTCAGGGCAAGGAAAATATAATGGAAAAGATTTTACCCCAAGCCAAAAAAAAAAAGTCATCTTTGTCGAAGTTTTTTAGTGTTGAATCAAAAAGACTCTTGTTTGTTTTATATCCTCTGGCTTTATTACATCAGACAAGCTTCAAAGGGGCAGAGCACATAGGATTGAAAAATAACATAGCTGCATTTTGCAATGGAGTGTTCCGCCTCTGCCTGTGTTTTGTTGTTCATGTAATACTTTTCAATAAACAAAGATGTCAATCAACTCTCTTTGCAGCACATCACATTTTAGATTTAAACCACTTCAGACACATCACTGCCCCAAGCTCACACATTTAACAGATAAAAATTCAGTTTTCTGTCTGGGCAGAATACAGTATTGATTGTAGGCAGTATTTAGGCAAGAGTGTGGCAGAACAATATTACTTTCACAGTCACATATAGTCCACTATAAAGACGTAACATAAATTGCATTGTTCTCCTTATAAAAATTTTCTAATGTGCAATATTGATTAATAACCATTTCAACATATTCCTAAGAAAGTCTTCTACATGCCACAAATTGTGAAGGCGGCACAGGGGGGGTTAGGAACACATGATAGCAATCACGAAAACTTTGATCACTTGATTTGATTCTAGTGCTTTGTAAATTAGCATAATTATTCAAACA
>RJWM01045087.1:0-12862 GCA_004363535.1 Dasyprocta punctata | reverse complement strand
AGTGGGATTTGTCTTAAGGATATAAGGATGGTTTAACATTACATGCAAATCAGCAAACAGGATACAATTTGTCTACAAAATGAAGGGCAAAAATCATATGCTCCTCTCAATAGATGCAGAAAAGTCATTGATAAAATTCTACATTTGTCTTGAACTCACTGTGGAGTCCAGTCTGGTTTTGAACTCATGATCCTGCTTCCTCAGCATTCCAACTACTGAGACTGCAAGCATGTGTCACCATACCCGGATGAAAATTCAGCCTCTAAATTATAAAAACACTTAACAAACTAGGTATAGAGGGAATGTACCTAAATATAATAAAAGCCATTTACACTATGCTAGTAGCTAACATTATATGAAATAATGAAAAGCTGAAAGTTTTCTCCTTAAGACCTAGAACAAGATAAGGACACCCAGTTTTACCACTTCTACTGAACACAATACCAGAAGATCTAGCCAGAGCAATGATGCAGGAGAAAGCGATAAGGGGCATCCAAATAGGAAATGAGGAAGACAAATTATCACTGTAGATATGTTATCTTATAGAGAGAGAACCCCAAAGACTATACACACACACATGCACACTTTGAACTAATGAACATATCCAGCACAGTTACAGGATATGAAGTCAGCACACGAAAATCAGTAGTATTGCTCTATGCCAAGAGTGAGTTATTTGAATTAGAAATCAAGAAAGCAATTCCATGTACAATAGTTATAAAAAGTAAAACATCTAGGAATAATTTTAGTCAAAGAAGTAAAAAAAAATCTCTATAATGAAAACTATAAGACACCGATGAAAGAAATTGTAGATACAAAATATAGGAAAGATATACCATGTTCATGGATTGGAAAGAGTCAATATCGTAAAATGTCCATACTGCCCAAAGTGACCTACCAATTCAATGCAATCTCTATCAAAATACCAATGACATGCTTCACAGAAATAGAAAACACTCCTGAAATTATATGGAACCAGAAAAATCTCTGAATAGCAAAACAAGTTTTGAGTAAAAAGAACAAAGTTAAGCTAGGCATGGTGATGCATGCCTTTAATCCCAGCACTTGGGAGGCTGAGGTAGGAGAAGTGTTGTGAGTTCGAGGCTGGCTTGGGCTACAACATAAGGGCAAGGCCAGCCTGAGCTACATAGTGCAACCCTGCCTCAAAAACACTAGGGCCAGGAGTTTGGCTCAGTGGCTTAAGTGCCTGCCTGGCAGGTGTGAGGTTGTGAGTTCGATCCCTAGTGCTGCAAAAAAAAAAAAAAAAAAAAAAGAACAAAGTTAGGGGTATCACAAGATCTGAATTTATATGACAAAATTATAGTACTCCAAACAGCAAAGTCTTGGTATTAAAAACATCACATAGAGCAATGGAACAGAATAGATATCCTTGAAGAAAATCCAGGCATCTATAGCCAACTGATTTTCAATAAAGATGCTAACAGCATACACTGGGTAAGAGTTTTTTTTTTCTAGTAATGATACCAATAAAATTAGATCAATAGATACACAAGAATGAAACTGGACCCCTATTTTACAAGATAAAGAAAAACAACTCAAAATGGATTAAATTCTGAATTGTAAGGCCAGAAGGTATGAATTTACTAGAAGAAAACATAGGGGAAATGCCTCAGAACATGGAAATGGGAATGGATTTTTTTGATAAAACCTCAAAAGCACAGGAAACAAAAGCAAAAATAGATAAATGGGATTACATCAAACTAAAAAGCTATGTAGCAAAGGAAACAATCAGAGTGAAGATACAACCTACAGCATGGGAGAAAATATTTGCAAACTATAAATCTAACAACTAGTTAATATCCAGAATATATAAGGTACTCAGTAGCAAAATAAATAAGTGCTCTAATTAAAAATGAGGAACACACCTAAATAGACATTTCTCAAAAGAAGACATACAAATGGCCAACAGGTATATTTTTAAAAATGTTTAGCACCACTAATCACTAGAGAAATGCAAATCAAAACCACAATAAGATATCACCTCACTCCAGTAAGCGTGGCTATTATCAGAGAGACTAAGATAAGTGCCGACAAGGATTTGGAATGCACACTGTTGGTAGGTGTGTGAATTAGTACAGCCATTATGGAAAACACTATGAAAGTTCCTTTAAAAATGAAAAATAGAGCTACTGTGTGATCCAGGAAACTCTCTGCTTGCTGGCTACATATTTAAAGGGAACAGAATCAGTCTGTTGAAGAGATGTCTGCATTCCGTGTTTATGGCAGCAGTAGTTGCAATAGCCAAGAAATGGGGACAATATAAGAGTCCATCAGCCGATAAGTAGATAAAGAGTCACATATCTGGAGTACTGGAAGTCTTAAAAAATGAAATCCTGTTATTTGCAATAACATGAATGGGCTAGAGATCATTATATTAAGTGAAATAAGCCAGGGACAGACAGACGGGTACTGCATGAGCTCACGCCGTACGTGGAACCTGAAAAGTTGATCTCATGGAAGGTGAAAGCAGAATGGTACTTACCAGAGGGGCTGGGAGAACAGGAAAGAGGGATGGGGTGGGGAGAGGTTGATCAGTAGGTACTAAGTTAGAATGAGAAGCTATGATGTTCTGGAGTGCTATCGCACAGCAGGGCAACTACAGATAACAACTGTGTATTGTATGCTTCAAAAAGCTAGAAGAATGAACTTTTAGATTTTCACCATGAGGGAAATTACCATAAACATTTAGCCAGATGTGGTAGCACATACCTGTAAGTCCATCACTCCTGGAGGCTGAGGCAGGAAGATCACAAGTTTGAATGCAGCTTGGGCAATTTAGTGAGATCTTGTTTTTTTGTTTTTTTTAAAGGGGGTGGGGGAGGGAATATAGCTCAAGGCAGAGGTGTTGGGTTCAATCCTTAGAACCAAAAAATAAAATAAAATTTTGAAGAGACATATATGTTTCACCTGATTTAAATATTATATAATAGATACATGTATCAAAATATCATGAGGTACCTCAATACATACAATGATATATTGTTATATATCAGTTTAGAAATAAAGTATAGCCAGGTTGGTGGCACAGGCCTGTAATCCAGGATTTGGGAGGCTGAGGCAGGAGAATCACTGCTAGTTCAAGGCCAACCTGGGCTACACAGTGAGTTCAAGGCCAGCCTGATCTGCATAGCAAGACCCTGTCTCAAAAAAAAAAAAAAAAAAAACAGAAAATGGATTTTTTTAAAACTAAAGTTTAAAAAAGAACTAAAAAATGTTCCTGAAGAAAAGAACCCAGACAAAAAGAATTTACCACATGATTCTGTTTATATAAAGTTCCCCAAACACAAACCAGTATGTAGGGGCCAACAGAAGACCAGCGGTCATTTGGCTGAGGGGTGGAAGACACTTTGAGGTGACAGTGTGCTCTCTCCTGATGGCAGTTTCTTGACGGTCTGCATGTATCACAGCTGATCGAACTGTCCACCTTAATTGCATGCAGCTTGCTGTTTGTCAGTTATGCCTCAATAAAGCTGCTTCACATAAAAAACCTATTCTGAGAGGGGTCTTTAGTAACTGGGATAGCAAAGGGTTGCACAGCCTCTCAGAGACCAGCAGCTCCGGTAGCGGGGAGCCCTGCCGCCACACCCGCTCTCTCCCAGCCGCGAGTCTGAGCAAGCCCCAGCCTGCCTCTGCAGGAACTGCTGTCACTGTCCCTGGGTCAGAGATGGGAGAGAAACTCCCCAGGTGGCTCGCAAGACCACAGTTCTTGGCAGAGAGGTGAGTCTGTCTCCTGAGGCCGTGTCTGCCTTCTGGTGGCTTCTCAGCTGACCATCCAGCTACACTGCATCCCCTGTAAAAGCCTGAGTCAAGCCAGCTGCCCCACCCCCACTGATCCAGTAAAGAGTAGGGGCCACACAGCAGGCGGCGGAGGGGCTAGGCACCGGGGAGGCTGGCTCTGAATCTCCTGGGTCCCCACCTCCCTAATGGACGCCAAGGTGCCATGGACTCAGCCCCTCAGACCTGGTCACTGTCACTGCTCCCCCTTTAGAGGCAACCTGCCTCCCCTTAGGGGGGCCCGTGAGTGGCCCCCTTGCCTCCAGGTCACCTCCTGCCACTCTCTGATGGGTCACATGACATCTAGCTTTCCCTAGGAGACTCTCTCCTGGGTTCCCACAGCGCTCAAATGTCCCAAAACCTGCACTGAATAGGTCCTGGGTCACGATCAGGGCTGGTCCTCAGAAGGCAAGCACCATTTCCACCGTGCTGGGAGTGAGAAGTGGACAACCACATGGGGGGGGGGCAGAGGCCGGGCCCCTCCTGTGGCTCACCTGTAGCAGCCAGAGCCAGACTCACAGGCACCAGAGAGGTGGACACCACCCGACAGGCTGGGGATGGAGAAGCAGAGGACCATGGCATCCAGGGTAGCAGAAGAATACAGGCCCTCCCAGGGGGTCAAGCCAGACCAGGGTGGACCAAGGCGGGGGCTACTCCACAGAGGGCCTCCCAGGCACAGGCTGGCCCTGCAGTGAGTGCAGCCAGACAGGCAACACAAGGCCAGCCAGGCTGGACCCCAGATTACAAATGAGAGAGGCAGCGCCCAGGGCAGGGCTAGGAGGATCGAGGCCAGAAGGGCACACGTGCACACAATCAGAGTGGCGGAGACCTCGTGCCCAAGTCCTGCCCAAGTCCAGAGATGCATGGCTAGGGCTAGAGCCACTCGTGACTGTTCCAACTGGCCGACGACAATGAGCATCATCCGAGCTATTCCCAAAGGTCTGGCTGGGATGCCCCTGATCTTGAGCTAGATGTTGGGGACCACAAATCCATGGCCATCAGCACTAGCCAGACCTGTCCCCTCCCCCTTCTCTGTTATCAAAAAGCACTCGGGAGTTTTTACCAAGCCCACCAGAGGGCACAGACTGTGGAAGCCATGGAGCAGAGGAGGACCGAGCCTCACGAGTGGCCACAGGACAACACAGAGCCCCACAGACGAGGCGAGCAGTGGGCCAACAGGACTGACATAGGATCTAGACCCATCCTTCAATCAGACCATTGCCTTCTGCCATGGCGGCACCCACAGCACCCAGCATCAATGTCCACAGGGACCCCCACACTGACCCAAAACACTTACATGGTTCACAAGGCCTGCACTGCCTTTTAAATCCTCCTAACATCCCAGACTCTATAAGCCAGGGTTCAAAGGAGCCCTCTGTGACTTTCCCCATACTCCAACTGCCAGGCAGTATCTAGCGGCATTTTTCATTGTCACAACTGGGAGGGTGAGCCGGGTGTCGTGGCTCACGCCCGTAATCCCAACATTGGGGAGGCTGAGGCAGGAGGATCACTGCAAGTTTGAGATCAGCCTAGGCTACAAAGTGAACTCAGGGCCAGCCTGAACTATATAATGAGACCCTGTCTCAAAAAAGCCCCCCCCAAAAAAACAACTGGGAGGGTGCTTCTTGGGGGGGTCAGGGCCAGGGTTGCCATTCAACCTCCTATCACACACAAGACAGTCCTCCACGACAGAACGAGCCAACCAAAGTGTCACCTATGGAGAAAGCTGCTCTGTTTCCAGATAAGGTGGCTGAGGCCTAGAAAGACTAAGTGACCACCAGACAGAGCCCAGGCCCAACCCTGGGGGGATGGGCAGCTGACTCCCAACAATTTCCTGGCAGGAGGGCCTGGACCACCCAGGCTAGCACTCTCGCAGCTGCAGCCCAGTCATGGACAGGGCCCCACAGCAGCAAGCTCCCCAGAGGCCTCTGATCTGCTGGGGGCTATGCTTCCCAGTTGAGGCTGGACCCTGAGGCTAGTAGAGGCCCGTGATGGCACCCTGGCTCCCACCCCAGGACAATCCAGGACCCGAGGAAGCCTGTAGAGGCCACAGCTGCTGGCCCTGGCCAGCCCCTCGCTCTGCCGAGAACAGAGCCCACAGCCCTGAGCTCTGAGTTCCCTGACCCTCCTCCTGCAAATTAGGGGACACACCTGGCCTAGGGAAGGGACCCTGGCACCACGCAGGAGCAGGTCAGCCCCAGAGTTCCCTGCCCCTCTTCAGGGGCCTCCCTCACTCCAGGTCTGTTTCCCTGACCATAAAGGGGGTGCCACTGGGGCACAGTTTGACTGAATCTCGCACAGCAACTATTATTCCTTGGCTCAGGTGGTGGCATCCTGAGAAGAGGCCTCAGGTATGTTCCCCAGTCACCTGCCTGAGCTGTGGAGGGGCAGGTTGTGGCCAAGCGCCCTTCTGTGCCCAGCCCCCGTATACAGACACTCCTCATAAGGCCCACTGGGCTCCAGGGGAGGGGCAGCTCAGGTTACAAGCTCAGCAGGTACACCCAGAACCATCTACATCCAGAACTACCTGGTAAAGGCCAGCTCTGCCCACCAGCTGACAGCCCATGGATGACCTCCTCAACTCCCAGGAGGCCCTGAGGGTGCCCACTGCAGCCCCACTTCTGAGAGGAGTGGCCACTGACACCACAGTGCCCACCTGCTCAGCAGGCATCCGGCTGCTGAGTGGGGCTGCTGTGCTGAACATAGTGTCTCCACCCACAGATACACCGGAGGCCATGCAGAGCCCAAGGCCACTCTTGCAAGACTACCTTCTGAGAAGGTACTGTGCCCTATTTCTTCCCTCATGACCCCCCAAGCAGCCAGGCCCACCTCCCATAGCACTCCACTGACCAGGAGGTGTGCTTAGCTCAGCCCTCTGGTCATTCACACAAGGAGTCCAGCCTGACACCCTCATCCCCCTCTGGGCCTACAGAGGGACCCTGCTCTGGCCAGTGGCAGGACAAGCTGCAGGACTATATGACCAGGGCCACCAGGTAGGGGCTGCACAGAACAACACAGGAGCACTGGACAGTCACCCGACAGGGCACGGTTCTGGCTTTGCCACACAATATCTGGGCCTCGTAAGGCCTCAACCCCACGTGGACAAGCTGCACGGGCAATATGTCGGGGGTGTCTCAGTCCTGGTGGAGCTTATAATTCCCTCAGTTGGCCTGGCTGCCGGGCTAGACCAAGGGCAGCCTGTGACTTCAGGGAGGGTATTGAGGCCTCCCACTGGAACAAGAGACGAGGTCCTGGGCTGGTCACTCAGGCAAGGGGTCACAGCAGCAGCTGCAAGCCTGTGCCGGGTCCAGGACGTGCTTCCTTCCTTCCTAGAGCATGAGGCCTCTGAAGGAGCAGCAGCCCACGCCACATGGGACTTCCGCCAGCCCCGCATGCCAAAGAGGGCGGGACAAGAGACTCCTTCAGCGAACCTGGCTTCCTTTATCTCTGGGTTGTATCCTCTGGGGGAGGGATCCCTGCTCCATCACCTGGTCTGTACCCACTGGCACCATAGGGCTTTACCCCAGAAGTCACCAAGTCTTATCTGGGCTCCTACAGCCCCCAGCGTGAACTGAGCTGTCCTGGTTGAGAGAGAAGCTGCGATCTGCCACACAACGGCCCTGACAATTTCACACACCCCCACCCCCCACCCCACCCCAGCCCTCACCATGGACAGGACACAGGGTCCGCTACAGAGAGAGCACCCAGGGCTTGGGTAGCCCATGGGACCCCTCATTCAGCCACCAGGCACATGCTCCCACCGCAGCCACATCCCAGCCTCAAATCATACTCGATCAACCTCAGTTCTCAGCCTGAGGGGCCAGCGAACGCTCCAGACGCTCAGAAATCTCTTAGAGGCTTATTGCTGCTTATTTTCAACAAATGCTTTTTTATTATTTAAAACTAAGCAATACCAAGGGCCACCACAATGAACCCTTGATGTCTATTTTCTGGGCCTTCCCAGGCAGGATGTCTGTGTATCTTGGCCCCAAGAGGGCAACACCTACCACGCATAGCCCGTTGCCACCCACACCCGGGCCACCTTCCCATGTCAACCAATCCCAGTCCAGTGCTAATCATCCCAAAGTATACCCTATGTGTCCTGACCCCACCACCCCCAGGCCCCATCGGTCTCTCCCCTGGCCGCGTCCAGTTTCCACAATGCTGCCTTGGACAGGGCCTGACATCCTGGGCCTTGGTTCATCTGTGCAAACCCAAGTCCCAACAGCAAGCCCATGGGGTCGGGGGGACCCTGGAGCTGCCCGTGCACTGGGAAACCCTCCCTCTGACTATCTGTCCAGCTACCCCAGGCAACAGGGTCCCATGTGAGGGGTGCGTGACACCTACAGGGACCCCTGTGGTTGCTGGGCCGTGGCCAGGGGCTGAATCCCCCCCAGAAACCTTCATTCGGGTCACAAACCTGGATCCATATCTTGGCCTGGGCACCTGTGGACCTCTCAGAGCTAGTGTGTGTGTCCAGCTGAGCACCATGCCCAACACACACAACAGCCAGCCCTACCCCCACCACGTCCACCTCCAGGAAGAGGTTGCGAGGCCCGAGGACGCTGCCCGGGCGGTGTGACTTTGAGGTGGCAGGCAGCCGGCCAGAGAGGCCCTGATAAGAGCTGGGAGGCGAGGCCTGCCCCACAGTCTGAGGCCAGCAAAGCCACAGAGCCCCCCAGCTCCGCCCATGCCCCTGTGCCAAGGACAGCCAGAACATTCCGGCACTTGCCCAGGAGGTACCGCACCTCTGCAGGGCTACATCAGGGACCTTGAGTGTCCCCAATCTGGAGACGGTGGGGGCAAATTTTCCTCGGCAGAAAACCACCCACAACTCATAGGCTGGCAGGGACTTTTCAAAGGCCCTTTGTGTCCCTGTCTCCTGTTTAACTTCCCAGCCAAGTGAGGTGGGGGTTAGGTGCTCCAGGACACAGGAAGGTCAACAGGTCACCCAAGGCCACACTATGGGCAGACATGAGCCAGGAGCACAGCAGCATGACAAGGTTCCCCATTCTACTAAAAACAAACCAGGGCTGCAGGAATCCCCCGGTTCCCTGTCCCGGCAGCAGGGACAATTCCAAAAGGTTCCCACAGCCTTTGGACCTCCTGTGGCCATTGGTCAAACCAGGCATGACCCTCACCCACCAGTACCCTTTATAGTTGCTTGGCACACTGGAAAGAGACACAAATGCCAGGCCAGGCTCAGCTCCAGGGACACAGCTTCTGTCCCTGTCTTTCTGCCGTCTCTAGGCCTGCCAGCCTAGGGAGAGTCTCCCTTCTGCCCCTCAAAAGTGCCAGTCCATTCTACCTCTAGCACTGATGGGCTTACTGTTCTTGCCACCCCACCCCACCCCAGGCCCTGCCACCCACATAGCTGGATTCCTCGGTGAGGTCACCTGAAGAGCACCCACCCACTGAGATATTAACACTGGGAGAGCAGAACCCAGGAAACCCATTGCTTAGTCATGTGCAGGGGTTTCAAAGGGACATGGTAGGGTCAGGACAGCTACCACCTGCATCACAGCAAGGGGGTGCTGGTTCTGTTCACGGTTCCTGGTTACCAGGAAGACACAAGGCATTGGAGAACATAGGGGTCTTCACCAGACGCCCCCAGGCAGGGCTAAGGCTCAGGTCAGTGGTGAATCAGAAATGACGGCACCAGACACTGACTTGATGTCTTTGGCATCCGCACCCACATGGGAGTCCAGCTTGTCCACTTTGAAGGGACATCACGGTGAGCCAACCATGGTGCTCCAGAACCCACCATCGCTGGTCCAGAGTCTAAGCCACCAGACTACCCCAGTCAGGTTCCTACAGTTCACCTTAAGATGCTCCACGGATACCCCTCAGCCTGAGGGATGGCTTTGAGTCATTTGTGAATTCCCAAAAGATACAACAAAGCCAGGTCTCTTCCCCAGCTGGAAAAACTCACCCTCTTCAAGTCTTTGACTAAGTTGGTCCAGGAAGCACAGGAAAACTTAGCTGTAGAATGATCAGTGGAGCACCAGTCATCCAGTTGCCCTGGGGCAAGGCTGGCCAAGGCCATTCCCACTGAAGACCCCCTCCACAACATCCCTCTCAAGACAGCAGACAGCTGGCCCGTGTGCCCAGTGGATAACAGAGCAGCTTACACCTATCCATCTCTCCACTCATCCACCCATCTATCCATCCATCTCTCTACCCATTCATACACCCACTTCCCCATCAACTACCTATTTATCTATCCTTCCACCCACCCATTCATCCTTCCTTTTACCCACTCACCAACCCACCTGCTCATCTCTCCATCTGTCACCTACCTACTCACTCACTCATTTCTCACTCCCTCCATGTATCTTTCCCCCTTCCAGGGCACCTATTCCAGGATAGTGGGGCTCTGTACATAGCCTGAGCATGCATGCTCACCCTAGACCCTTCAGCATCCCTGAGTGGAGGTCCAGGGCCAGAACGCAGCCCCAGAGAAGCAAGGTGATGACCTGGGCCATACGTATGTCCTGTGTGCCAGCACTGGGGCCCCTCAGAGGCAAGGCCTGTCCTGCTCCTGGATACAGCCAGAAAGTCAAGGGCCTACAGCAGCACCTCAGAGGAGTGAGAGACCCCAAGCAACAGGATTTTTTCCGTACAGTCCCCCGATATTACCTGGGGAAGTAGGTACTACGTTCTCTCAGACAGACACAGGCCAGCGGCCCAGCTCATGCCACCCCGTGACCACCACGCCTGTCTGCTGCCTAGGAAATCAGGCCACTCCGTGATCCTGGAGTCCTCCTTCCCTCTGGGCTGCCGACTGGGGGGCTCTCAGGCCTATTGTTTCTTCAAGCCCTCCACTGTGTGTGGGCCCTGTGAGGGTGAAACCGGATACGCCACAGGGAGGGGCCTCCTGGGTGCTGGGGAGTCACAGCCCTCCTGGGCAGACAGGGACTCTGTCTGAGCTTCGACCAGTGCACTGGGGTGGGGCTCATGAGCTCAAAGACAAACAGCCATCCTTCAGGCCAGGTATCAAATTCGTTTTGTCTGCAGGTCTTCAAAACCCGCTGTGTGGCTAACCCCAAACTATGCGCTTCCCCCGGCCTCCAGGTTCCCACGGGTGAGGAACAAATCCTCACAGATTCTTGCTAAACCAGTCTCTGATCACACCTCGGATTTCAGTCACCTCAGCTGCACTCAGGGAAGGACCGCAGGTTGTGAAGGGCAATGGACTCCCTCGCTGTGATTTTGTTGGCCCCCAAATTGCCCGACGGTGGGGCAAAGAATAAGAATCTGCCCTTCCCAACCCCTGTTGCCTATTCAGTAGGAACTCTAGAGGCTGGAGGGGTGAGGCAGCCTCGGTGGAGTAGGAGCACAGCCACGTGGCCAGCAGTCCCCCCGTGGCTGTGTTCCACCTGGGGACAAAACAGCAAGGTTGTTCCCAGAGCTGCCCAGGCACCACAATGCCACAGCCTGTCTCTATGGAAGGCTAAGGACAGAGTCTGACCCTCCATCATACACCCCTAAAGGGACAAAAGCCACCTTGAGGACTCCTATAGCTCCTCATTACCTGACAAGAGGTCTTGCTACTCCTTCTGAGCCCTGCAATCAGAACCTCCAGCCTGCCAGGGGGAAGGAAGTGAAAGGGGGAGCAGAAGGCTCCCTGCTTATCTTCTAAATGCCCATTCCCATGGCCTCTCAGTCGGTTTGACTTGGGAGGCAGCCTGCCCACTGCAAAAGTCATCTACAAATAGGGTTGCTGGACCATGGAGCTTTGGATCTGAGAGACAGCAGGGAGGGAAGGGGCACTGTCCGCCATCCAAGCCCTTTCCAACCTGGTGTGTGAGTTGGACACATGGGTCTAAAGTTTCAGGGTAAGGGTGCACTGGACATCTAGATGACCACAGTCTGATAGTTGTTCCAAGTCCTGAGTGAAGCCACATCTCCTGTGGGCCTCACACAGGGCCCGGTTAGCTCAGGCTGAGTGCATGGCCCTCCAAGGCCCACCTTGCAACCCCTTCAACTCACCTGCCCTAACCCTGAGTTCTGCGCCATCACACTGGCCTGCTCTTTGCATCTATGCCCAGCCTGCCCCATCCTGCCCCCCAATGAGGCCTTCTCTGCTAGAAGTGCCCCGCTGCCCCTCAGCCCCCAGCTTGTTCCTCCTACCAGGCTCCTCCTGAGATCCCCACGGCTTCCACCACAGTCTCAGCCTGAGATCAAGGACAATGTCATGTGCATCATTCATCCCCAGAGGCAGCTCTGGGCAGCAGAGTCCCAGGTATTCCATGCCAGAATCCAACTTCATGGGTCACAATGACCGGACCATGGCGTCCCCACCACTACACCATCTCCCAGCTGAGGTTTAGGATCAGCAGTGGGTTGAGTGCAGTGCATAAACCCCAGTCTGTCTGCTCTAGAGCTCCCTCAAACTGCTGTCCCCAGAAAGGGTTGGAGAGCCATTTACAAAAGATCCCAACAGCCCTAAACCCTCCTGGACTTCACAGAGTCCAGCGTGTACAGAAGAGGGCAGGGACAAGCAATGACAGCACACACCAGGTATGTGACACGCGGTACAAGGAGGAACACATCATTGAATGGTAAACAACTTCAACAATGGTTTTGACAATTTGTTTAATCAGAGCCTAAGAAAGGTTATTGATAACAACTGGTGGTTATAACATGTTACAGTCTTGGACTCTCAATCTCTGTTTCCTCTTTCCTTTCCTCCTCCATTTTTATTTCTTGGTCATTCACAGAAGAACTCTTTGGTTCCTAGAGAGTGTCCCACAATTGGGATTTTGCAGATGTCATTCCCACATGCCACTGAACATGTTCCTCTGGTCCTGGTATATCCGGTATTGCATTTAGGTTCACAGGTTCCACCAATCATTCATCTACCTATCCAGGCAAGATGGGATTATGAGTTGGATGAGTGCACTTGCAGCCTGGAGCCCCCCAGGGTCTGATAGTCTCAAGTTGTGATGCTTGAATCATGAGCTCATCAGAACCCTGACAATGGTGAAGCTTTAACCTCAGGGTCACTTCTTCAGGTATTAGCAGAGATCAGCAAGAATGCTGAAGACAGACAACCTCAGTGACC
>RJWM01045086.1:0-12957 GCA_004363535.1 Dasyprocta punctata | reverse complement strand
GATCTGGCTATTACAAATTGGGTTGCTATAAACATGGGTGCGCAGATATCACTGTGGTATGATGTTTTTAATTCTTCTGGGAAAATGCCCAGAAGAGGGATAGCTGGGTTGAAGGGGATCTCCAATCCTAACTTCTTGAGGAATCTCCACACTGACTTCCACAGTGGCTGCACCAGTCTACACTCCCACCAACAGTGGATAAGAGTTCGAAAGTCTATATTTTGATTATAAAACAATACATTTTGTACCAGGTTAAAAAAGAAAAAGAACATGTAAGTTAAGATTCAATTGATTCAAATGTTCAGCCCAAAGGGCCGAGAATTTGGCTCAGTGGCTTAAGTGCCTGTCTGGCAGGCGCTAAGTTGTGAGTTTGATCCCTGGTGCCACCAAAAAAAAAAAAAAAAAAAAGTTCAACCCAGTGTGTAGGATTTTGTAAATATATAATGTATTTTTATTTATCTAGATTAAATATTTTCTTAATTGCATTGTAGTTCTATTTCCAAAGTACACCTGTATCTAGAGAAATCACCTTCTTTTTAATGATCACCATGTAAAGAAGAATCACAATTTTCTTAACCAATATTTGTTAAATAGGTAAGTTGTTTTACTTTATTTTTCATTTTGTTTTAAATATTATAAACAACTCTGCAGTTAAACACTTGAGCTTTTCTTTTATTTCTACTGAATAGATTTCTAGACGTGAAAGTGAGTTTGACCCACCAAAAAATACACACACTAAATTTTTAATAATTAAAAACAGATCATGTCAATTTCTTTTCCCCCTTAAGTTGCATGACCTTGGTGGTTAGATCTGAAAATTCGTAAGTGAATTCATGCTTTTTGTGTAGGTTTCAAGGAGGTACACTTTTAACTTTATTTTTAATAGTTTTGCATTTACAGGAATATGAAAAAGAAAGTAAGATATTTAACACATGCCCTACATCCAGCTTCCCCTAGTAGTAACATCATGGAGTAAATTACGGTACATTTTTTATAATTAGTCAATAAATATTGATATATCGGTCTGACCAAAAGTCCATATTTTATTCTGATTTCCTCAGTAATTTTCTAAAGCACTTTTTCAGGTTCAGGATTTCATAGTATCTTCGTTTTATCTCCTTAGGTTCCTCTTGCTTTTGATAATTCCTCAGACTTTCCTTGTCATGAGTCCATACTGAATCATAGAAATAATAAGTAAATGGGTAAGAGTAGACAATTCTCCCACGCCGAATTCAAAACAATCTCTAAAGATACTCTTCCCTCTTGTAGCGGAAGCATAGTTTTACAGCCCTCAAGCGTGGGCCATTCACAGTTTTATGAAAGGAGACAGAAAAAGAGTATTTGTATTGAATACATTTGTCAGACACTACCTCAAACTAGATGGATGAAAGCTAATATGTAAACAGTAAGAAAACCATACGGGGAGTGTATTCTCTTCACCTAGCATGATCAGAATGTCACTAAAGTTCTTCAAACTCCCTCCCCCAAAACCCAACAAGAGAAATATCAGCCAGATCAAAACTGAGGGACGTTTTGCAAAATACCAAAACAGTAATTCTCAAATTGTTATTTTTTCCTAATGATTTTAATCTGATATGTAAAAAATAATACTGTTTCACTAGCTCTATCTCTTAATGCACACAACTGGGAACTGAATTACTGATCCCTGCAGTATCTTGCACATCAAAGGACTTGAAAATCATTGAATGGACAAATGAATAAGCTGTTGCTCAGTATTTTTGAAGAGGTCTGTCTAATGCGGCTGCTATGCTTCCCTTTTTTATATCCCAGCTAAGCATTTCTAGGTCCTTTAAAAAACAGTCATGGGTAAGGTTGTGGGAGCTGCGTTTTTTAAGTTTATAAATTTGACTGTAACAATGACTGTGAAACTTGGGATTTTTTTTATAAACTTCAAAATTTTATATCTATATGGATATTTACAGTATATTCTAAATATTAGAATGATAATGCTTTCTTTATTCTGTGTGCTTATTAGAAATCTCCTAACAACAACAAAAAAATGTTTTTGCAGTTTTAAACATTCAAGGATACAAAAAGCATCACATAAAGATGTGATGGGAACAAATAGAGCCTTTGCCAGTGTCTGGAAACTTGGGCACTATAATACATGGTGCAGTCTTCTGAAGAATTCCAAAGTGTGTGGCAAAAAGTCCTCATGCTCAATACAGCCAATTGTGATGAAGAAATACCTGGGATACCTATAGCCCTGAACTAAAGTTTGAAACACACTGATTATTTCCTCTTCTTCTGATTTGCTAAGTAACTGGCATTCATGCTTAATATCTTCAATCAAAGATTCCCTGTTAAAGCAATGTTAGAAGATTAGTAAATTCCTTTCTGCAATGTAGTTCGAGATATTGAGCAGAGTATTTTAGGAAAATAGAGTAAACTCCAATGAATAAAGTCGCCAGTACTTTCCTTGAAATTCTCTTTGACTTAGTCTTACACCACACTTCCTACCAGGATAAAAGTGCATTTGTCAGTTTTGTTTTCCTTGAAAAAATACAATCATTTATCATTTAGCTTTGTCATTCAGTGTTTGTTGTTCAGTGTCGGTGTATTCCGACATGCTTCCCCACAAATATTTTTTAACACTTTTGGTGTTCCATAGGAAATGTGTGAGAGTGGAAATAATAGATTTTCTAAGTCAATGAAACTCTTTTATAATACAGAAATATAAAAAATGGAACAATTAAAGTAAGCAGATGCAATATTGTACAGTCAAATTGACCTTGTTTTCAGGAATATTGCAAAACATTTACCAGTAACTAGAAATATCTGAAGAGGTATATTTGTTTTAGATGTGGATAACTTTGCCTAGAGTGGAAAACATTAAGAGAGAATATACTCTTGAATGTTAGTTAAGATTTGCTTTAAGAAGTTGTACATGATTGAAAAAGGCAGATATTAATATTGTGACAAGTTTGAAAACCTCAGGCATATTATCACACCAATATGAATGGGACAGAATTAGATTGGGAAGAAATTGTGAAACAAATTACTTGGGGGCAGACAGCAAGCATGACTGGCATTGCTATTTCACACACCATGTGCTAACTTGGTATTTCATTAATGCCTTAAGATTTTACATACTGACATACCAATACGTTAGCACTTCATAGATTGATAAGAACTCAAGTATTTTCATGCCACACTAAAATCTCACTTTGCTACAAGTTACTATTTAGGAACATGATGAAAAATTATTCAGCGCCATTATCCACCTTCTCTTACAATTGTTGTTTGTATTGATACAATTCAGTCCTACAAAGAAATTTCAAAAATTTTATCAGACAGTACAAATAATCATAGACTCACAGAATACATAACAATCTTTTCAATGTTATTGAATAAAATTTAAACTCTAGAGTTCAAGGCCAGCTTGAGCTACAACGTGAGCGCAAGGCCAGCCTGAACTACATAGCGCAACCCTGTCTCAAAAACTAGGACTGGGAGTTTGGCTCAGTGGCTCAAGTACCTGCCTGGCAGGTGTGAGGTTGTCAGTTTGATCCCCAGTGACACACACACAAAAATAATTAAACTCTATAAGAAAAGTTATGTATTCATGAAAAAGGTAATGGACTTTTTAATGAAACATCTCCTTAAGGACTCTGTCATTTCCACAGTTTCCAAGAATTACAGTTTTACTAGAACTTAATGGAAAACCTATTCATTGGGTGAAAAAGAAGCAAATAAAAGTAAGTGTTTTAGCATGTTACAGAGAGGAATTTGAAAGGATAAAAGCTGTTTCATACATTTTAAAGAGTCAACAATTCTTTTAACAGTGAAAACATCACTAATGATTTTATAACTTCAGTAAAATACCCTACAAACCTTCTTTATCTCATTTTTAGTTTGAATAAAGTTCAAAGAAAACAGAAGAGAACTAAGAATTTGAATTTGTATTTTTTTTACTTTTTCTAAGTTTGAGATTATAGATTATAATTTAGCAAAGAAAATATTGGAAAATGAAAGTCATGGAATGCCTAGAAAATTGTGCTGAGAAATTGTACTCATAAATCCTTGTGCATGCATGTGAATTGAAGGAGAGATTACATGGAAGCCCTTTGTACTTTCAATGCAGTGCTTTTGAAGATATATTTCTCTATTTCTCTAAAAAATAAAGGTTATTTAAAATCTTACTGAAAACCATACCTTTAACTACTGTTAATTAGGTAAGTCATGCAAACACATTCAATGCTTTCTATATGTTCTGAAAATGTTCCATAGGAGGCATATTGACTCCAAATCATTGATTGGTGAACGTTTTCTATTCTCTATAGTATTCCAAACTGGAAATATGCAATGTGCACAGTGTGAAGGAGATTAATGTTATCCATACTTCTGAGTGACTTTGTATCAATTTTAGCACCTCTCTCAGCCCCTTAGATATATTTATTGTCTAAATCACTAAGATAATTTAAAGCTTCTTGCCATCATAGGAATTTCTATAATTTCATGTTATATCAGGCTGGGTTTCATGCAAAATGCCTCTATACTGTTAGTCACCCCAGGATTGGTTAGTATCTTACACAGTTTGCATGTCTCCCTACAATGGCAGCACTTTAAATAAATATTAGATGTAATCAAAATATATAGTGAATGCTTAATTATTTTAAAATGTGTTACAATAAAAGACACATTGCCATTAATTGAACTCTTCTCTTTGTTCTTGCCCCTTTCTAAAGCAGTATTGCAAGTCTTCTCTCTATGACTATCTTTAGTTGCTCTGTTGTAGATGTCTTAGTGTCTTGAATTGATTCAGATACTAAGCATTCATCATCACTTTGACTTTGAGGAAGAGCCAGAAGTTGCACAGTACCAGATTCAGTGAATACAGTGAATGAGAACACACTATAATATTTTTCTTTGACAGAATCTCTATACCAGTAGCAATGTGTAACATGAGCACTATCATGATACTTCCTCTTCCCATTTTCTATATGTACTGTTTCTCAAAGCTCTAGTGAGCCCTTACAGTGTTCAGAGTACATGCTAGTGCTCCTGGGTACAAACTCAGGTCACTCAGTTCCATCAAGGTCAGAAAACACAATCAACCTCACATTGGTGGAGGATCTTGGTTGATGTTCTCTTCCCTTTTTTCCACAGAAGAACTGGGTAATTTCCATGGAGAACTCTGAAACTTGGCTTCAGGATCACACACATAGACTCATGTTTCATTTCCCAGGATGCTGTGTCTTTAAAATCTGGTATCTTAGTGGCTTTCTTGCCACTGGGGCATAATACCTGACACTCACAACCTAAAGGAAGAGATGTTTATTTTGTTTATGCTTCAGAAGACTCAGTCTTTGCATGCTTGGCTGTGGGACTGGGCAGAGGAAAAATTGCTGATGTCATAGCAGACTGGAAGTAGAGATTGTTCTCAGAAGAAAAAAGAACAAAAACGATGATACAGAATTTCAAAACAAAGGATAACAGGAAATCGACAATAATTAATATATTTCTATTATTATATGCAAAATGGTTGCTCAGATAATAAGATATAAGCATGAAAAAATGATCAAATAAAACACAGAGCATTCTTTTGGACGTGCTAGCAGAGACTAGTAGGATAATTATCTAATATATATACATATATATACATATATATATATATATATATATATATTCTTTTTCCTTCTTTCTTTCCTCCTTTCCCTCATCCCAGTTGTTCTTTCCTTTTGAGCAGTTTCTTCTCCCTTCGCTTTCACAATATCTATTTTACATTTTGGATCCTATTTACTCTTTCAGTTTTTTAAACTAGGGAGACAATATGATGTTTACATGTGCAAGTTTGACTTATTTCACCTATGAGTATGGTCTCAAGTTGTATCTGTTTACCTGTAAAAGCCTCAAGATTATCCTTCTTTATACATGAGTAGTACTCCATTGTATAAAATACCACATCTTTTTATCCATTCCACTGTTGATGGGCATTTGGGTTGTTTACAAAATTTAGCTATTACAAATTGTGCAGCTATAAACATGGATTCACATATATCACTGTGGTACGATGGTTTCAATTCTTCTGGGAAAATTCCCAGAAGGAGAATAGCTGGGTCAGATGGATTATTTAAACCTAGTTTTTTGAGGAATCTCCACACCAATTTCCACAGTAAATGTACCAGTCTACACTCCCACCAACAGTGAAGAAGGATTCCTTTTTCCCCACAGCCCCACCAGCATTTGTTATTGGTGGATATCTTGAGAACCATTCTTTCTTGGGTGAGATGGAATCTCAGTGCTATTTTAGTTTGTATTTCTTGAATGACCAGTGACCTTGAACATTTTTTCATATATTTATTTGCCATTTGTATTTCTTCATCTGAGAAGTGCATATTCACCTCAGATGTCCATTTTTGAATTGGGTCTTTGAATTTGGGGAGCCTGATTTTTTCAATTCTTTATATGTTCTATTGTTATTGTTCTTTTTCCATTTGAAAAATGGACAAAAAATCCCTGTTAACTTAGTAAGGTTGCAGAGCATAAGATTAATGTATAAGCTTGCTCTTGCTTTCCCATATGCCAGCAATAAACAAATACAATTTGAAGTTAAATACATTAAATTAAAAATGCATTAGCACCTTAAAAATGAAATATTTAAGTGTATATCTGACAAAACGTGTACAATGTTTCAGTGAAGAAAACTACAAAGCTATGATAAAATTAAAGAACTGAAGAAGAGAAGAAATATTCTACGATTCATATATGCAAATCAGTATTGTCAAGATGAGGTTTGTTCCAAATTTGATTTATAGATTGAATGAAATTTAACAAAATCCCAGCCAATTATCTGTGAATAAATGGATTCTAAGTTTTACCCAGAAAGGAAAACATCCTGAAATATCCAACAAACAAATAATACTGCAGATAAAAGAACAAAGTCAGAATGGAGATGAGCCAGCTTCAAGTCTTACTATAAAGCTATGTTATTCAAAACAGTGTGGTTTTTGTAAAATAATAGACACTTGAACAATCAAAAAGATTGGGTAACTCACAAATTAACTCACATAACTCAGATAAATGATACATGACACAGAAAAAAAGGCATGACAATGGAGAAATACAATCTCAACAAATGTGACTAGAACAACTAGGCATTCTCATTTAAAACAAGATGTGGATTTATACCCATCACAAAAGTTACTTCAAAATTGATTATAAACAGTGTAAAACCTAACTGTAAAACACTTAAAAAGTGACAGAAAAAAATATTAATGATCTTGGCATGGCAGTTACTCTTTAGATACAACAACAAAGAAATGACCTATGAATATAACAAAAAACTGGACTTCATTGAAATTAAAAACTTCTGATGCAAATTACAGTGTTAAAAGAATGAAAGCATGTTACTGACTGAAAGAAAATTTTAGCAAAATGCATGTCTGTTAAAACATTACTTAAAAAATATTCAAATAGGTGTTAATACTCAGTAAGAAAATAAATAACCTGATTATAAAATGAGCAAAATATTTAGATAGATTTCACATTAAAATGTATAGATGAAAACTAAGTATATAAAAAGGTGTTCAACATTTTTTGTAACTAGAGCTATAAATTAAAATAGTGGATCCTACTACACACATATTATACTGGCTAAAATTCAAAACAGACAATGCCAAATGCTGAGAAGAAAACTCAAGAGATACAGAAGCCACTGTTCATTTGCAGGGGAAATGTAAAATGTATGATTTAGTCATGTTGGATTCAGGCATGTCACCACAAAACTAAACATATTCTTCTCACATCCTCCAAAATCCCACTTCTTAGTATTTACACAAATGAAATGAAGATTTAGATCCACACAAAAACCGGAGGGCTGGGAGTTAGGCTCAGTGGCTTAAGTGCCTGTCTGGAAGGCATGAGGCTGTGAGTTCAATCCCCGGTGCCACAAAAGAAAAAAAAAAAAAAAAAAAAGGAACACAAAAATGTAAGAAAACGATACATGACCACGCCGGGCATGGTGGCGCACACCTTTAATCCCAGCACTTGGGAGGCTGAGGTAGGAGGAGCGTTGTGAGTTTGAGGCCGGCTTGGGCTATAACGTGAGCACAAGGCCGACCTGAGCTACATAGTGCGACCTTGCCTCAAAAAACCAGGACTGGGAGTTTGGCTCAGTGGCTTGTGAGTTGAATCCCCAGTGCCGCAAAAAAAAAAAAAAAAAAAAAAAAAAAAAAAAAAAAAAAAAAAAAAAAAAAAAAAAAAAAAAAAAAAAAAAAAAAAAAAAAAAAAAAAAAAAAAAAAAAAAAAAACCGGCACAAAGATATTCACAGCCCTTCTCCTCCTTTAAATTGTGGGTGTTAGATAATTTGTCCCAGCAATGGGAAAGTGCTTAATGCATCGATGCTCTGTAAGCTACCCCAAAGTCTTTCAAAAGTTGTCTCAGTTCTCAAATAAATTTTCACACATGGTTTCAAGGATACACTGGGACTCTTGGAACATATCCTTGAGTGTAAGGAATGACTTGTGTACCTGTATCTTTCATGCAGTTTTGTTGTGGATCCAAAACTGTTCTGAATTATGAAAAATGTCAACATTTAAAATTGCATTTTGATAAAAAGAAGGAAATACTAAACCACTTGAGGATCCTAAAAACTGGAACAAGTATTTCTATCAGTTTGGTGTCTCTTGCTCTCTACTGAGAGCTGATCAGACCCTCAGATACCTGTAGCGGGTGATGGAGAATAAAGAGGAACAAAGAGACAAATTTCAGGGTACAAGGAGAAACTGAAGAAATTCTCCTTTAGTGGACTCACTGGCTGCCTCTGCAATTGACTCATTTTTATTGGCTAGGAAGTTAGGCATGCATTTCATGGAACTGTAACTATAAAAAATAAGTGGAAAAGGATTGAATTCATGAGGAACCAGATTTTCTCAAAATTCAAATACCTGTATTTTGACATTTGTCCTCAGAAGGTGCCATATTGCCTCAGTTATTAGCTTTCTGTCACAGCCAGGGGATACACTATCTTCTGTGTAACTCCCTGCTTCTGAATCAAGGTCACCCTGTCCTCGGGACTTCCAGGGGCTTAAGTCACATAGTCAGGCCCCCCATAATCTATCATATAACCTGGTTCCCAACAGTTATTCATTGTTACAATACTTACTCCTCAATTAAACTGTGGGATTATTTCTTCATTATAACCCTCTTCATTTTTTATTTTTATGTATTTTTGTTGGAGTTCTGCTCTGAGTCTTCTAATAGAGGGGAAGATGTAAACTTAAAGAAAGCATCTTCAAAACTTCCAAGGGTCACTGAAATTCAGGTTTTCAGTTGTGAGTAATGAGTGAAGGTTTGGGCTATAGATAAGACAACAGAGAAGAGAGGCAGGTCTACTTACGTCATTTGAACTTTCAGAGGCACAAGTAGTTGTTTCCTCCTATTATCATTTTAGTCATAACTGTAGTAGTTGCAATACTGCTTTCATTTCCTTGGTTTCTCAGCATCACACATTAGTCCCTGTTAATATGTCTTTAGATAAGATTCCACTTCTTTTCTGTTTCTTGTCAGGACACAATGCAATCTTTTAACTTACATTTAGTGTTTTTCAGCTTCATTATACACAAACATGATAAAAAATTAATGGCTCCTTAGACCAACACAAAATATCACTAAGTTATTAATATTTTCTCTTTTATTGTTAGTTCACGGTGTTCCTTGTAATTATAACCTCAGTCTCATGGGTTCTGCATACCTTCTTCTTTAAATTTTATTTCCTCCATGTTCTATTAGCTAAATTTCATGGGTCTATTAAGTGAAGTCTGTGGTTGGTTTCTTGAGCTTCCTGGTTCCATCTCACAGGAAAAATACAGAAAATTTCTTTTAGTCAGTGGGAACAGCCTGCAAAGAATCCTCTGGATCCACAATACTTTTGCAACAATAATTACTACCTCTGTGATAATGTTTACTGACTTTGAAAACTTTGTGATTCATTTACTGTTTGTTTCTTTTTCTCCCACTTACATGGGTCTTTTCTCTTGTTACAGGGGCAAAATACCCAACACCCAAATGAAGAAAGGAAAGGTTTATTTAACTCACAATTTGTGGAGGTTTCAGTCTATAATCAGCTGGCTCCAAGGTAGGGTGGCATGGCACTGGGGCAATGCTTCAAGGCAGCAGCCGACAAAAGCAACCAGAACAAAAGGGGTGGGGGAGAGCAAGCCTCTTTTCCTTGGTTATGTTTTATGCAGGCTACCTTCTGCCTCCAGGGCAGATGAAGCACTCACAAAATCTCTGCTCCTGCCTCTTGCAAAGGTTGAGGATATTTACAAAGGATCTTGGTTCCCTGCTGAGTCTCTTAGTTAAATTTCTCAAATTCTCAAGCTGACACAATGTATCAACCATAACAGGATGTTACCAATCAGCCCATATTGACCTTTTCTCAAATTGATTCATGTATTACACCTTGATGCATTTGATTTATATGTTGGCAGAGATTTTTCATCAAATTGAAGTACTCCCCATAGACTTCCCCAAAATTGGAGCAATTTAATTTTGCATGAAACTTCTAGCGTATTTAATCCTAATGTAAGAACTTTTGATCATAGATAGTATTTCCTGAATAAATTTTTCTAGAAAATGACTATGGGTTTATTATTATAAATCCAAAAGGTAAAACATAGTCAAACATTCTGTTTGAAAAATACACGTTTTAACTTTATCTTGTTTCTCCTGACCCTACTATTTCAAGGCTCCTTGTGTATTCAGCATCTGTGCCTCTGAAGTATTTGTCTCCCTATAAGAAGTTATTCCTACTATGCTTACTGTCTTGACCGGCAATGACTGTTTGGTGATAAGATGCAGCGTATCTAGTTTGTTTCTGTATCATTTACTGATTTAAGTGAACCAAACAATCATGCCAATGTTTGAAATGCTAAAAGTAATCCCTTATAAATACCACTATAAATTCTGGAAGAATATAAGTACAGTTTCTTTCCAAGAAGAACAAGAAAAGCAATCATGCCATCAATGGCTCATAGACACAGACAGAGCCAGAAAACATCCAAACTTTTCTTTCCTGTTCATATTGAGTTGCCTTTCATATATAAGTGAAATTGTTGGGGTGGTATCCGCTTCCCACCACTCTAAAAAGAAAACACAGCAGAAATGTCTTTCTTTTGTCTCCTTCCTCCTTCTTGTAAAGTCAAGTCTAAGAAGACTTGAATCAAGCTCTAGTCTGGAAGATAAAAGTGATTAATTCCACTAGGTTAAAGGACACAATATTTAGGTTTTAAAATGGGAAAGTCAGCAACAAACACTTCTCTCTACTGTGTTATAAGCCCTTGCTCATTCACAAGTTGAGATAAACTAAAGAAGATTAACCATACAGGAATAATCTGATATAGAAACTACAATCTTTTATTAGTATTTCAGCTATTACCCCATGAATTTTAATTGTTACACTAAATGATACTTTAATTTTGTCTGTTGGAGAAAACAGACTAGATATTGTAAGACAGAAAGTTATTTTAGGAAAAAAGACAAATTTGAAACATTTATAGAACTATTTAAAAGGTGAATGAGATGCTAAACAAAATTGTTGGCAACACAAAGATCCAAAATGGAGAGGAAACACAAAGAGCTAAATCTTGCAATTTATGCCACTGTACTTCCTGAGGTATTTTTTCTTTCCAAAAGGGAGTCCAAGAAGGTGAAAACAGCTTCCAGCAGACTCACAGAGCTGGAAAGATAAACAATAGTGATCTGCCAAGGAGAAAAGTCCCTGGACAATAACTTAAGCTTTTAGTTGATATACGAGAGGGTGATAGATAACTCTAATATTCTGTCACATCTCTCCAGACCACTTGCATTATCACTCACCTATGATCATTGCTTCTGTGCGTGATTAGACAGCATGTCGCATCAAAACCCATTACATGCGTATTCACCAGATGCAAGTCAGTAGAGCTCACTTGGTTCATACACAGGGGAGTATACTCAGGGGATGAATTAATGTTCCCAAGGATAGTCACAAAACCAAAGGGATATAGAAACAAGAGGATAAATGCAGAGTTTTCCCCACTGAATAAGATTTTGGGAGAGAATCTGCACAGGTTTATTGTAGGTCCTGGAGAATTTGAGGTCCCTGTGCTCACGTTGCTGTAGAGTTGATAATGGTTCTTTATATTTCCTTTCCAACTTTCTTTTCTTAATCTCTTGACTTGCTTTTTTCTGCTTGTTAGAAAAACATTCCAAATTTTCCATTGGAATCAAAGTTATTTTTGTTTCTGCTTTGAGTATTGGAAATGGACATAGAATTCAGTGGCTTGGGGCAGATTATTCTAGAAATACATTACTCAGCATTCAGAGAGGAACTGGATATCCATATGCAGAAGTCTAAATGACCTTATTGCTGTTAATTGAATGGAAGTCAACTAAAAAGGTATCAAGGGTTTTATGTCTTGTGTCTAGATATTCCCCCAAAGCCCCATGCAGTTATAGGTGTGGCTTTTTCAGAGGTGGGTGAATCTATAGTATGTGATGCTGGGACAAGGGTGTCTGATTACTAAATTAGTCCACTAATTGGTTTGGCATAGTTTTACGTGTGAATAATGGGAAAGGTCACCATGGATGCAAGTGCTGCCTATCCTAAGGATATATAGCCTGAATAGAATATAAGGGACAGAAAGACAGCTACCGTCATCAATTGCTGCTTGCTGCTTGACTGCCTTCCTGTCTTCTGCCCACCATGAACAGTTTCTCCTCTATGATGCCCCCCTGTCATGCCACCCTGCCTTGATACAGCCAACCATGAACTGAAACCTCTGCAAACTACAAATGTGAACCAAATAAACCTTTCCTCCTTTGAGTTTGGGTGTCAGGTATTTTGTTGTACCAGTGAGAAAAGTAACTAATACAAAGGATTTAACTTTAAGACACAAAAGCTCTAGAACTACTAGAAGAAAACAGTGGAAACACTTCAAGACATTGGTAAA
>RJWM01045085.1:0-12958 GCA_004363535.1 Dasyprocta punctata | reverse complement strand
AGATAGAAGCTTGACAATGGTTGCAATTTGCGCATCGTTATCTTTAAAATGGTTTCTTACATTAACAGATATAGACATGCAAGATTGATCCAATCATATGAGTATTAATTGTTCCCGCTCAATAACGAATACATTGAGCAGTGTTCTTTTTAGTTATTTTACATATACACATATACAGGTTTATATCCCCTCCTCTTCCCTTTTCCCTTAATTTTTAAATGCTAAATAGTATTCTGTTTTGTATCTATGTATATTTTAAAACTATATTGACGTTTTGAAGAATTGCTGTTTTTCATATTGTCTGTACTAATTTACACTCCCACCAGCAATGTATTTTTCCCTTTTCCCACAATTTCATTAACATTCATTAACTCTTGACTTTTAGTAAGAGTCATGAGAGAGTAATGAGTTGATAACTTCAATTGGTTTTGATTTGTGTTTTTCATATAATTAGTGATGTTGAGCACTTTTTAATGTACCTGTTGGTTATTTTCTATCTTCTTCACATTCTTTTCTATTCTGGTCCTTTGACAATTTTAATATTGAGTTATTTTTAATTTTTTCACTATTGAGTTGTGAGTTGGGAAAGCTGGGTGGAAATCAAGGAAAAGGACTCTTATTGTATAACATACAGAAAAATCAACTAAAGATGAATTAAAAACCTAAATGCAAGATCTGCAACTGTAAAACTTTTAGAAGAAAACGTGAGAGAGGAAAGCTTCTTGATATGGACTTTGGCAATTATATTTTGGATAACACACAAAAACATAGGCAGTAAAACCAAAAATAAACAAATGGGAGTATATGGATTTAAAAGCTTTTACACAGTGAGGGAATCAATCAATACAATAAAAAAAAACCAGCTACAAATTAGGAGGAAATGTTTGCAAATAATAGATATGGTAAAAGGTCAATGTTGTGTGCTTCTAAGGGTACAATAAAAATATTTTTTTATCAATTAGGACTCTTGTCAACCACTTATAACTTTGCTGCTCAAGGTTCTGTCTAACATATGGCTCATGGCATGTTATTACTTTTCTATAGTCCAAAGTTTTCCATCTAAAGGATCGTGGACTTTTAAGAAAAACAGAATATAATATGTGACATGACAGATAAAAACTGCTACATGAATGCAGAGGGTAAAGAGCTCTTTTTCACAAGAAAATAGTGAAGGGTTGGTGAAAGAAATGTCATCTTGGAAGAGGATGATTATAATTTTATGTGCAGAAATTTGTAGTAATGTAAAATCAGTTTGTGATAGCCTGAATGTTAATGTCTCCTCAAAATTCCTATGTTGGAACCTAGGCTCAAGTGTGATATTGTAGTATTAAGAGGTGGAGATTTTAGAAAGTGACTAAATAATCTAATGGATTAATCCCCTTATAGAAAATGCTTGAGGAAAGAAAGCCATTTGGTCTGTCTGTCATGTAAGAATATAGAAAAGTCACCACGTATGAAGAATAGGGCCTCACAAGACATCAAATCTCCTGCCATCTTGCTTGGACATCTTGGCCTCCAGAATGATGAGTAACACATTTCTGTTGCTTGTAAATTATCCATTCTAAGATATTTTGTTATGATGGCCTGAGGTGACTGAGGTGGGTCTTACATAGAGAATGAAGAACATGAGAAAAAAGTCACAAGAAAAATCAAGCCTATTTCTCCAGAAGTTTAAATATCAGAAGCAACCTTACTACTGTATATCCTAACAGGATTTCAGTGATCTCCTTTGATATAAGGTACATTCTGTGGTTCACATGGTGAGGTTGGTAAGTTGTGAAGAACTGTTTGATAGCACCACACTGACCTGTTTGGTTCTTACAATGCTGACACAATAGTTCTGATTCCAATGGACACTTATGATCCTGTCATATTTATATTTCATGGAAACGTGCTAGTTGTGATTATTTTCAGTTATTTTTCTGATGTATAATGGTTCTTTTGAAGTACTGAATTATGATTATGCCTGCATAATTATATACCATTTGGTCTAGAAAGAAAAATTGAGAGAGTATATTCAAAATATTTTTGCTTGAATCAGATTTTTTATTTTAACAGACTTGGAGTTATTTCAGAATTGCTTTAAAATTAGAATTTGGAATTAAGGGTTTTATATCCACAAGTATCTTTATTTCAAAGCATATTTGGAATAATATTCTGTGAAGGCTGAGTTGATAGAGAAAACATGGATGAAATAGTTATCCTGTTGGGTTGGATTGAAGAGTTTTGTAGGTAATTTTGTAGGTAGTGTTTGGTGTAGTAGAATGTGGGCCTAAAGATAAAGTTAAACTTGCAATAATAATAATAAGGAAGCATAACTTCTGAAAGGAGAAGGTTTTGCAAAAAGACACTGAAAGTAGCACCATCCTTTGTCTGGATCTGTGTTTTCAAGACTACCATGTGGGGTACTGTGAGTTTCTTGGACAATCCAAATAGCTTGATATTTCAAGGATATAATTTCTGCTTATATTTAAGTGATCTGCCTTTTTCTTTTCTGGTCAGAGGCAGGGAAAAGGCAAAGGGAAGAAGGTAGAATTCGATGTGGCATCTCTAGTATGTGGCATTCATTTTGGTTGGTTTTATGTCAACTCTCATCTTCCTTTTTCAGCATTTTGGTTTTGGAGAAATTGAATAAATTTTCCACATATTGATTTCCTCATCTGAAAAATGGAGATAAAATGACTATGTGATTGGGTTGTTGTGTAATATAAATGTGGTGATGTATGTAAAACATGTAACTCACTGTCTGGTACACATTACATGCTCACTCTCCCCTTTATGAAAAAGAAACATTGACTCTTGCTGCTTCTGTAGTTCTCACAACAGTCTTGTGAATTTATTATAATTCTAAATTTACTGATACAAACTCAAGGGAATAGCGTAGTTTTTGCAAAGTCAAACTGACTTCAGAGTAATACGAAGTGTTCCACTGAGACCTTGCAATTCCAAGCTTCCAAAGCACTGTTGCAATATGTTCACTTGTTCCTTCTCCCTCTCTTCTCTCCATCTCCTTTTAATTCTCTCTGTAGTTATATTTTATTTAATATCTTTGGAGGGTTTTTGTTTTAAAGTGTTAAGAATGATGACAAGTAAAAAAGACAACTGGACATTGTGGCGCACACCTGTAATTGCAGCACTTGGGAGACTGAGGCAGGAGAATTTCTATGAGATCAAGACTGGCCTGGGCTACATAGCAACTTGAAGGCCATCCTGAACTACACAGTGAGATGCTGTCTCAACAACAACAGCAAAAATGATGACAAGTCAAATAGATATAATGAAATGATATTTTTATTCCAATAATTTATGATGTGTGCTTCTATCATATTTCCAAATGTCATAAATTTCCTTAAAATTATATCCTATCTGTATTTTTAAAATGTCTAGTCAAGTAATACATATTAATTATAGAAAGATTAGAAAATAGAAATAATATATATAACCTGAATATCTAGTATTAAAGACAATCACAGGTAATGTTTTGGTGTATAACCTTTAGCTTATACCCATTCATATACAATTTTTCCCTCTATTATTAGTATTATATTATAGTTTGGTTTTTAAAGTGTTTTTATCAACTAATGATCATTCAAAACATCTTTCCAAATTAACAATGTGCATCCATATAGTCCTTGTTTTCAGTTACATATGATTCCACTGCATACTTGTGACCGATTACAATAGCTCATTAATGGGTACATACGTTGTTTTCAATATTTTTGTTTTTATAAGCTATAGTCTCATGGAAATATATCTTTGTGTCCTTGACAAATTGTCTCAAGATAATTCTCTGGAAATGCAACTTAGGAGGTATTTGCATACTTCTCTGGTTCTTACTATATATTGTCAACTTCCTTACTTTATTCTCTTTAGTGATGCATATAAATGCTCATTGCCACACTCCCACAGTAATGATTAACATCCCTTTTAATCTTCAATAACTCAATTAAACAAACAAAAAACAAAACAAGCAAACAAACAAAAAGAGACTTTCTTGCATTTCTTTGGATTCCTGTGTCTATTCCATAAAATAATCACATCTTGGCCAGGTGTGGAGGGGCATGCCTATAATCCCAGCACTTGGGAGGCTGAGGCAGGAGAATTGATGTGAGTTTGAGGCCAGCCTGAGCTATATAGTGAGTTCAGGGTCATGCTGAACTACAATAGTGAGACAGACAAACAAACCTCTAAAACTATTATCTAAACACAGTGTAATCTTCCTAAGGTTAAAGACTTGAGTCTCCAAATGCATAAATACAGAGTCCTCCAAAAAATGTATGCGCATTTCAGAGAAAGGAAAATAGTGTGATGTTTTTTCACCAGATGGTGTTACCCTCATATGGGGGACCCCAGAAGATATTATGTATGGTAGAAAAGCCACTACTCTGCCGGCCCTTATAGAAAAAATTTAAAATGCATGTGCAGCAATCTCAATGCCCGAAGTTACCCAAACAGAAGTTTGCTGTACTAATAAATGTCTGGCAGCTAATGGCCACCACTGTGAGCACTTCTTATAATTGTAGAGGCCAAAGGTAACCAGTATTAATCTCATGATATCTCAATAAATTTTGTATTAAAGTACTTACACAAGTTTTTCTTTTCCTGAAGAGTGTGTATATACATACTGTTTTCGGCAGCCTCTATATTTACATCTGCCATCCTTCTGAAATAGGATAACCTCCAAAGAATCAAGTGAAGTATTTCTTGGCAGTATTTAGCCTAATTAAGAATATCCTTGATTTTTATTTTTAAATCTCAGCTTATACATCTGGTGTGGTAACTTTGACTTAATCATGTGAGAGTCACAAGCACCCCTAAAGGCAAAGTCTCAAAGCAGAGACATGAAGGTTGTTGAAGCCAGCAGGCTGGGAAAGTTAGATAGATAGGGCACGAGTCCTGAATAGGACTTGTAACTTAAAGGAAACTAAAAGCCTAAGGGAGTTAGCATTCCAAAATGGGCTATGAGGGCCTAATGAAAGGCCAGAGACAAACAATAGATCCTTAACAAAAGGGAAGCAACCTTGGAGGAAGTAAAATGCAAATGAAGCAGTTTGCACTCCTGAACACCAAAGGCCTACCTGCAATAGGAGCATTCCTGAGTTCTGCCACATACATTAGTACTGAAGAAAACTATCTAAAGACCCCTGAGTCTAAACTTCCATGCTGTCTGCCTTACAGAACACCCTCTTGGACTAGTTGAGAGTTTTTCTTTTATTCTTTCTAATAAACATGCATTTAGCCATTTCCCATTTCTTGTTCTGGCTTCAGTCTTTGTTGCCCCAAAACAAGGACTCAAGAGCTAGAGAGATCCTGATACAATGTCTACTCCTGACTGTGAGTCCCAGCCTGGACTGGTAGAGAGTGGGCACACTAAGAAGATGCCTTCAGTGTATACTGATTTCTTAGATCGTTACCCTCATTTGGAAATTCAGAATGTCCAGTGTTAGAGTCCACATAATTTTGCACTTAATTTAATCCTTCTCTATTATTGGAACTAACATAAGTCCAAATTTTATATCAAAAATTAGTGTACACTAGATTCAGAAGCACTTTGTTTATGAAAAGGCATATGATGTTTACTACAGCAACTTCTTTAAAATAGAAAGTTCCGTTTAATTAAATGTGAAGAAACAAAGTGAGTACACTTAAATCTGTGATTATAACCGGGGATCTCACAGTATCTAAGTGTTCCTCAGCTGCACAAGATGCGTATATTTTAATGACTGGTCGAGCCACATTCAAGAGAAAGGCACTGCTCTGTTATTAAAAGGAGACTTTAATGATTGAGTTGCCATTGGGAACATCACAGAATCCATAATAAAGTTCACTTTATGCACTGATCACAAGGCACTTGATCTTGGCATTCAGCAGTTTCATGTAATTTAAAGTTGAAAGCAAAGTGAAACACATTCAGCAACCTTCCCGACCATATTATCCTGAAATGAGATAGCTTTACTCTTTGTCAACCACCTATAAAGAATCAGAATACGAGCATGACTATAGATGGTGGTTTACTTTTGTTATTAATTTATTAAAAAGACACTCCTTCTAATCGCTCCCTGAGTGAGTTTTCAATATGAACTTGACTCTATACGTATGTTAAGAGACCCATGGATATAAAACATAGAATTTATAAAAGAGTGAAATACCACAATGCAGAGGCATGCTCCAGATTCAGGGAAGAATATGAGTAAAGAATAGGAAGAATAACAAGAAGTAGCATCAAGTAACACTTAGGTGGTGCGTATGATATGCCTGCCACTGTTTCAAGTGCATTTTTATGTGATAATTCTCCTAATAACCTCATGCAGTAAAGATTTTATTTTACAGAAGAGAATGTTACAGCACAGATAAGTCAAATAACTGTCCAAAAGTCACATAACTGAAAAATGGCAGAACTCTAATGATTCTTTTTTTCTAATACAAAATAGTGCATCTTAACATTCAAGTGATAATCAGTGTTGCCAAGCAAACCTCAAGGAAATGTGTGATCTCCTCATGGGTTTCATTACTACCTTCTGAAGAAGTGGGGAGTTTGTAAATATCATAGAATTAAATGCATTCCTGAGAGCTGATGTGGCAGCTTAGTATTTGGGGAAGAAACTGTACTGGTTTCAGAAAATTGGTTTTAAAGAGTTGCATCTAACATGAAATGTCTGTGGAATCTGAGTCAAGATGTGTTATTTTCTGGGGCTCAATTTCCTCTTTCGTAAAAGAAATGGGTAAAAGATATGTTCAAAAAGAAATTCTACAATTCTTTTTTGAGATATACATGCATACATGAGTCTGGCGGGCAAAGTGTTGTCTGTTGCTAAATGGATTTATTGAAGAAAGGACCTGGTCATATTGAGACAATACCACATCATCACCTCTTCTAAATCCCTTACCTGGGAGATAACTAAAACAAGCAAAATGGCACTACAGGGCCAGAGTGCAACAAGCCAGACCTCTACTTTCTCTTAGAGACAAGGAGAGGAATAGGAATAGGGATTCATCCTAGCCACAGACTACATGCTGCTAATTGCATTTCAGATCAAATGATTACACCCTGTAGCATTCCCTAACAATGGCCTTCTCAGCCCAGGTATCTGCAAACATCCCTGCAGTTAATTCTAATCATCTGGCTTGCCCATATTGCTGCTCCAACCAGAGATTTACACAACAGTTTCTGATGAAGACTATAAAAGCCTCCTTTCCCTCCTTAGTTGCCTGACACTGTGACACTTCATCAAAGCACAGAGACAGGGGGTTGTTCTTAACCTTACATAAAATGGGGCAGCCTCGCAAATCATGCTTTACTTATTGCATTGTGGAAACATCAAGGTTAAAAGGTAACTCTGTGGCATCACCATATTGATTAATTGATGGAAGAAAGGTCAGGCTAATCTTTATCTTGCTTGAAAGACTTGAGTTCTACATGGTAGGTGTGTTAAAATGGTTCCTGTATGGAAAGATAAAACAGAAAATGGGGCCCTACTTCAAAGAACATGGGAGAAATTTTGTCAAATGGTCACTCAAAAAGACCAGTAAAAAGAGCTCGCATGGAAGGAAAATGGGGGAATATTGTCCAACAATCACTCAAAATGTTAAAACAGTGAAAAGGAGACTGGAGGGTGCAGTTTATTTAGATTTCTCTTTATTTTTATTTTAGGCTTTATTGAAAGCACATTCATCCATGAAAGAATCATAGAAGTGCCATGGTACAAGCAGTGACTTTTGTAACAGCCCACCTCAGCCCCCAAGTACGCCAGAAACAGAGCTCCACATCCCTCTTCCCACAAGAGTGGAGTCTCTGAAAGCAGAACTGACTTCTGTAACTCTGAAGTCCTGCCCAGGATAAAAACAGACACATGCTGCCTCTTAGAAGTTCGCTTTTATGTCACAAGGCATGGTGGGAAGAAGGAATTATCCCAGACACACCTAGAGATCCACAGCCATCTAAGAAGGGCTTGCCACTAGTGCTTGCTCAATAGAGATCATAATGAGGTTTCAGAACTCAAATTTAGAATTCTCAGATAATAGAGTCTGGGAAATATTCCATAAGAGGTAATCTTTTGTCTGGGAAATATTCCATAAGAGGTAATCTTTTGTATAGGTTTACCTTAGAACAGTAGGGATTTAGATTTTCATAAAGAAAAATTGCCAAAGACTATATTGCTAAATATTGGAAAGAGTTATCAGAAGATGACTTCATTGCTATTCTCAAGGAGAACTTCATTGCTAGTTTCTCTGACATCTGAGATAAGATATTAGATTCATTTTTCTATAAATTCTTTTCAAATTCTATTGTTTATATCATATCATGCTTTTATAAGTGGATAGGCTTCTTTTAGACAAAACGTGAAAAGTAAGATAGCTATTTGGAATTATTTTCTTATCAAACAATTCAATTATCTTTTTACTGACCATGGCTGCTTTCTATGTTAAAAAAGAAAAAAAAAAAAGAGGGGAAAAGAATTGGAAATGAAATGTATTTTATTCACAAACTTATCTAGATTTACTGCTAAGGCCAACTTTATTAATAATAAACACTTAAAGACATTAATCCTAATTTGTTATTAATTCATATGTAAAATATATGACCCAACCTTAACCTTAGAGTCGTTGGAATTTTGATAGGTTATATGAGACACATCTTGCATTTTGTATTATTTGCTACAATATATGTTAATAGATGATAATTATATGCTTTTCATTTGGACATCCCTTAACCAAAACCCATTTAATATTCACATGTCTAACGGGTTGCCCATGAGTATTGATCATTTGGATCAGAGTTCAATTTGAACTGCTGCTGGTTAGATTAGAAATTGTAATCATGGTGAAAGATAAATTACAAGGCCTTTGCAGATTAGTTCTGTGTTCAGATTAGATGTGCTTTCAGACATGAAACACTGAAGAGAGACATTAAGGCAGTGATAGCAAACCTTTTAGAGACTGCCCAAACTGCAAGCCAAAAAACCCACTTACTTATTGCTAAGTACCAACATTGCAATTAAACCTGAACACTGAGTTTTTAGCTTAGTAAAACAATTTAAAAGAAAAACAAAATAACAGAACTTTCAATGACACAAATAGCTTTTTAATGAAAGATAAAAGTTTGCACTTAGTGTGCCTTTGTGCACTGTTATCCAATGCTCAGCTGCTGGGCTAATGTTGGGACTACTTAACTGGATGCTGACACAAGGCTCTGAGTTAAGGAAAGGTGTCTGGTGCATTATGTGGGCTTTCTAAGAAGCACATCCAGAGATCCTCTTGACACAGTCACCATTTTATCAATGATGTGAAATTTCTAAGGTATTACATTTTATTACAATGAGGATGGTGAAAAACACCCATAAATTACTTATGAATTATAACATTAAAGACTGAAGAAAAGAATGGGAGGCATATGTTGGAAATATAAATTCTGCAATCAGTAAAATTCTGTGATATTAAAATTATGTGATTTTTAATAAATACTTGGGTAGGATTAGAGGCATCTAAATGAAGATTAATTTGGATGAAACAGACCTCTATAGATTCAAATGAATTTATTTTCACTTTAAAAATTTTTAAAAAGTAATTAGAAATGAAATACACTCTTATTTTGGAAAGATTGGAAAATTCAAAAAACTGTGTTCAGGAAAACAAAAAAAATTAGTGTATGATGAATAAACTTTAAGTATTCATAAGTAAGTGGATGCAACTTGAGATCATAATATTAAGTGAAATAAACCAGACACAAGCTAGAATATTGCATGGCTTCTCTTACATGAGAAACTCTATATATGTATTTATCAAAATAGAAGATAAATATATAGAAAGTAGGGAGATCTTTTTCAAATGGATGGAGGAACATGGGGGAGGAGAGGAGAAAGAGGGCATGGGGAAAAAAAAGAATTGAAGGGGGAAAAATGATGGAAGTAGAGGTTTTGCGAATGGGAAGGGGACCAGGAGTTGGAAGGAACAGGGAAAGAGGGATGGAGTAGAAGGTGAAAAAAAGAGAGAAAAAGGATCAAGATACATTATGTACATTCACCAACTCTCCACAATAATTGTAATCATTGTGCATTGTAAGCATGTACTAATAAAAAAGAAACAAACAGAAGACTTTCATCATCCAACAGTCCAGATACATTACTAAGTTTTTGAGATTTCTTCCAGCTCTTTTGTTTGAAGATTCTTTTTCTGGTGTTTTGCTTTGTTTTGTTTTGGGGTGTGTGTGTGTGTGTGTGTGTGTGTGTGTGTGTGTGATGTATTTCCCATAAGTAGAAACACAGTTACACTTCAGGATCTTGGCCAAGACTCCCTCCTTGGATTCTGAAATCATGAATGCTCAGGTTTGTTGTACACAATGTGACAGTATTTACTAACCTGCACAAGGCCTCTCCGATACTTTCAATCATATCTAGATTAGTTATAATATTTAATACAATGTAAATACTGTGTAGTTATTATATTATATTGTTTAGGGAATAGTGATAAGGAAAACAGTCAATACAGATACAATTTTTTTCCTGCATCTTTTTAGTTCACAGTTGATTGAACAATGTGGAAATTGTGAGTGGGCCAAGAAAATGATGTAATAAAACCACATCACCCGGGGGATACAAATGTCAACTTTTTGCTGTATTTACCTCTGATTCTCTTATTCACAAATAATTATATAGGTACAGATGTGCCACTTCTTTCTCCCTCCTTTTCAATTAACTATTATGAAATTTTCATTTTATGATTTTTCTGTGCTATCCATAAACAGTGTATAGTATTACTTTCAGATTTAAAAATATATAAATGCTATCATCCTTACCATAATGAAGTGAATATTTATAAAGCACTTACTGTGTTTTAGGCACTGCTCTGAAGCATATTTGCCTTAGTCATAAGGAGTGGGTACTATTATTATCCTCATCTGTTGCACAAGGAAACTAAGTCACAGAGAAGTTAATTTGTTTGCCCATGATTACCACTTAGTCTTTTTAAACTCCTTTTTCCATCAATACTGTATTGAGATTTATGTTGATACACGTGGACCTTAGTTCATTTAACTTAACTCCCATGTAGTATTCCATTATAGAAAAACCATAGTTTATCTGTTCTTTTATTGGGAGTAGATCTTCCAATATTCTTTATGTATCTCTTTATGCGTATTTATGACAGTGTCACAGAAGCTGAATTATTAGTTACAAGTAATGTGCATTTAAAACTGTATGATTGTGGAAAACTTACGTATCAACAGATAATAATATCATTGTATTACCAAACTTCCTTATTAATTATAATTACCTGCATTTTTTTCTAGGTTGATAATTATATTTTCCGGGATATCCTAAAAATTATTTAGTAATAGTTTTTTTCCTTATGTTGCAGTCTTTACATATGTCATCACTGCTTCTTCTCTTACTATATTGCCAAGGACACCCAGGAATAATGATAAGGAAAACATGTAGGGGAGGGTGTTGATGAGTAGATCATATCTATTTCCTACCTGTAAAGAAAAATTGTTTATTTACTTATTTGTTGAATTCATGCAGGTTTGCAATACATAATAGTTACACTTGCTTTGGGGAGGTGGTACATGTACATATCATTTCTTGATCATTTATTATCTCTGCCCTACTTCTTCCTTCCCCCACCATTTGATCCCCTATCTCATTTCTGCAAAATCTACCAATTTTCTTTACTCTTTAATATTTACATTTTAGGCTCGTCATATAAGAGAAACAATGTGATATTTAACTTTCTCTGGTCTCAGGAATGAAATTCTACTCGGCTCTACAGAAGAATGCTATAAGGGATTTGCAGGAAAAGAGAATTGTTGGTTACATGGGCATTGCCAAATACTGTATATGTTTGTGGCAGGCATGCACTGAGTAACCCTTATCAGACTGAGAAAATTTCCACTATTTCTAGTTTTCTAAGATATTTGTTAAACTTTACTGAATATTTTTCTGCACATTTTAAGACAATTATATGGTTTTCCTTTTTAAGTATGTGTATGTAGAAAATTGCATTAGTACAATTTCAAAATTTACCAGCCCATGTATTTCTGCACAAAACATGTCTAGTCATGATATATTAATTTTATAAATTGTTGACACTGTTTTCTAATGTTCCATTCAAGGTTTTCATACCTGTATTCAAAAGCGAACTTTGCCTATAAACCATTTAGGGATTTTCTAGGGTGGGAATAATACTGGAATTTTTAATTACTAATTTTATTTATTAAGTTATTATAATGTTATTAAGGTTAAAATTTATTATTGAGTTAAAAACACTATAATTTCCTACTTAATTTTCTATTGTATTCAATTTTTCAAATTTATTTACTACATTGTTTTCATATTGCCCCTTTTGTGATTTTAAGAATCATATTTATCACTATTCTCCATTTTAGCTCTTAACATCATTGTATTTTCCCTTTCCTTCTTAATCATCTTGCCAAAAGGTTGTCTGTCTTATTGTTTTGGGATATGAAAACCCACTAAAAATTATTTTTATGATTAAAAACTCTCATATGGTCAATGGAAGCTTGACTCTAATGTTTAAAAACAGTCATAACCGTTTGGTTCATTCACATTTCCAAGTAAGTTAAAAAATTTATAGTCTGTAGACTGGAGAAGAGGCTTGATCCTATGAACATCATAAAGAGCATGGCAGACTGCATCTTCTCGAAACATAGCAGTCACTCCAACACACTTGTTCTTTGGCAGTGTGACATCTCCCACTAACAGGCTACTCCCCCATCAAGAAATGGATAGATTTTTGATTCCCTTGAAACTAGGTGGATTCTGTGACTAATTTAGCAAATAGAATATAGTGGAAATGTCCCTGGGGCAGTTCTAAGTGTGGGCTCTTGTTGACCTGTTTCTTGCCTCTTGGTTGCAAGAAATATGACTGATCTGAAACCATGCTATGGAAAGAGAAGAAGAAGGAGAAGAAGGAGAAGGAGAAGGAGGAGGAGGTGGAGGAGGAG
>RJWM01045084.1:0-12960 GCA_004363535.1 Dasyprocta punctata | reverse complement strand
CATGTCTTATTCATAATTTTAGAGGAAACATTTTCCTTGATTTAGTATGATGCTGGCTGCGGGTTTGTCAGTTGGAGGAAAGGTCTTCAATACATATTTTATCAATATTTCCTTATCATGAAAGAATATTAAATTTTGTTGAAATCTTTTCTGCATTTCTGAGATGATCATTTGATTTTTAGTCCTACTTCTATTCATGCGACATATTATATTTATTGATTTAAATATTTTGTACCATCTTTGCATCCCTCAGATGAATTTGAGTTTGTCATCTGTTCAATGTTTGTTATATTTGTTTACGAGTATCTTGTTGAAGATTTTTGCATCTAAGTTCATTAAGAAAATTGGCCTGTAGTTTATTTACTTATCAATGGTTAGGATTTTTTCGTATTTTGGTACAAGAGTAATATTGGCTTTATGGAATGTTATGGCAATGTTCCTTCATGGAAGAATTTGAGAAGTGTTGCAATTAGTTCTTTCTGAAGTTCTGGTAAAATTTAGCAGCGAATACACTGAACCCTGGATGTTTCTAATTTGGTAGAGTTTTATTACTGCCTTATTTTCATAGTCTGCTATTGATGTATTCATGGTTTCTATATTTTCTTGGTTAAATTTTGGTAAGTAATATGTGTTGTATACATTAATCATGATATATCAACCTGATGAATTATGAAATACCTATGACATTAGTAAGACAGAATTTTGGTTATGTCTGCTAATGATTAATAAGTCCAGCATACTGAGGGGGCCAGATCCACACCAGATGTGGGTGATATCGACAAATATGTTTGTGCTCTGGACAGAATAAAAACGGAAAGCAGGAGGATGCATTTCTGTCTATAGAGACCCATTCTTCACCATTGTCTTTGGCCAAGAGTCTCCAGTTTCTTTAATCTTCCATTGCACACTTGTTCTGCTGACCATTTTGTAAGCTTTGTCCACGGGCTAGTTCTACATTCTTGGCTCCTGTTGTAGTCAGGGGTTACAGGGAGAGCAACTGCATAAAAGACATGGGATTTGTAATACTGTTTTATAATAATCACCCAGAGTTAAACACAAGAAAGTGCAGGAAAATCTGTCCACAACACTAAGACCCAGGATATTTAGCCCAGGGCCTGGATCCCACAGCAGTGTCTTGTGAGAGTCCAGCTAGAGACCCGAAATGCATGACAATGCCTCCCACAAATCCAACTGGCAATCTAAGAGCCCACAATGAGGACTCATGCCAGTATATTTTATGTTTCTGTTCCAGGAAGGCCAAAGGTCAGCAGTGGAACTAGAAAGTCCATGCCAGTGGGGTGAAGAAACTGTGCAGTGGATTGAGGGTTCTACATGGGAGCCGAGAAGTCACCCTCAAAAGAAGAAGTGGGGCTACCCTGAAGGGTACCACAGCCATCCCCAGCAGTAATGAGGTTCCGCGACGATGAGAACAGTTGAGCACAGGTCAGGAAGCCCAGTGTGACAGCTTCTCCAGCACACAGCTTCCCCTCCAGAGCCAGGAAGCGATGCACAATGTGAGGAGCAGAGCTCCCCCAAGGTGAACCACAGCCACCCTCACTGATGAGGTCCCGAGCTCCCCCAATGATAAGGACCGAATCTATATTGAGGAAGCCAGCATGTCACGCAACTCCGGGAGAACCAGCGGCTCGAAACAGCAACTCTTGAAAGAACCCACAATGCCTCGCCCTTCTTCTCCACATCTCTATTTATGCTGGCAACTTTATTCAGGTGGAGCATCTTTACTCAACCCAGCTGAACTAATTCAACTGGTGCTAAGTTGACCACCAGTTTTTAATCCATAATAACTCCTTTTCCCCTCTGTGGCTTCCATCATCTTTGGCTGTGCAGTTACTGAATCTTTCAGTTTGCCAGTACACAGATGGCCATTGTGGACTCTGCTTCTTCTGTTTCTATAAATGGCGCTGTTGACTGGACTACCTCTGTTCTTGTAAGCCTAACTAAAAATCCCCTTACATAATTATGCGTATATTTTCTACTGATTTTTTTTTCTTCTAGAGAACCCTAGTTAATATGTCTAGGAACTTACAATTTCTTCTACATTTTCCATTGTTGCAATATGTTTTTGAAATATTCCTTTTATTAGTTATGATTTTGTCTTTTCACTTCTAATTTGATTGATACGGTTCTTCCCTTCAATTCGACTCAAAGCTTATCAGTTGTTTATTTTAAAAGAATGAAGTTTTTTGACTCTTTTATTCTTTGTACTGTTTTCAGACTCAGCTTATTAATCTGTATAATTTCTTTCCTCATACAACTTTTGGATTTGGGATGCTTTCATTTTGTAGTACCTTGAGATGCGCCTTTAGGTCATTCATTAAGGATTTCTTTGTTTTACAAGAATAAGCATTCATAGCTATAAACTTTCCTCAATAGTTTTCATTGTGTCCCACAAGTTTTGGTATTTTGTACTATCATTGTCATTTTATTATAGGAACTTCTTAATTTCTTCTTTTCTTTTCTGACACTTTGATTATTCAGGAATGTATTATATAATCTCCATGTGTTTACATAGTTTTTATGGTTTGTTTTGCTGTTTATTTCTAGTTTCATTCTGTTACAATTCTAGAATAATCAGAAGATTGTTAAATTATTTTGTATTTAATGATTATTTATTGCCTAATATGTTTGAATTTGGAGAAAGTTCTATGGGCTACTGAAAAAAATGTATGCTCTGCTGTTATTGGATGAAACACTCTGCACATACTAGGTCTATATTTTCTACAATATGGTACATCTTAAATTTTGTTTAGTTGTCTTGTTTATTTCTTTTTTGGCACCGAGACTTCATGCTTGGCAAGCAGGCACTGTGCCATTGAGCTATATCCCTGGCTGGCTTGCTTATTTCTGAAAGTGGAGTGATAACATCCCCCACTATGATTTTACTGATTGTTTTTTATGTCGTTTCTGTTTTAGAAAACTGGGCATGCCGACATTCAGTGAATAAATGTTTACATTTTTTATCTTTTCCTGCTGAATTGTTCTCTTTTGCAATATATATTGGTCTTCTTTGTCTCTCCCAGTCAGTTTTGATTGGAAGTCTATTTGTCTGAATTTGGGATGACTTCTCCTCCTTGATTTCAGGCTCTAGTTGCACAGAGTATCTTCTTCCATCCTCTCACTTTCAGTGTGTGTGTGTGTGTGTGTGTGTGTTTTCTGTATGTGAGTGTGGATTAGTTGTGTTTTCCTTGCAGACAACATATAGTTGAGATTTGTAGCTTGAATCAACCTGCCAATCTGTGCCTTTTGATTGGGGAATTAAGGGTAGGAACATTGAACATCATGATGGACAAGTTTTTCCTGATTCTTGTTATTGTACTACTTTTTCAGTGTTGATTCCTTTCTTTTCTTTTTGCTTAACTACTCTCCAAGTTAGATGGCTCCTTTCCTGTGTGCTCATTGGTAACACTGGTTTTACTGTATCTGTTTAGAACTCATCTGAGTATGTTTTGCAATATTAGTTTGATGATCATGAATTTCTTCCCATTCTCTTTTTTGTGAAGTTTTTATTCCTGAATGAATTTTGGAGAACAGTTTTACAGGTTATACAAATCTGGATTGGCAATTGTTTTACAACTTGGAGAATATTAATCCAGCTCTCCTGGTCTTTAAAATTTATGTTGAATAACTGCTGTTATTCTGATAGGTTTGCCTTTAGGAGTTACTTGGCATTTCTGTCTGATTTCTAGCATTTTCTCTTTGTTCTGAATTTTGAGTATGTTAATTATGATGTGTCATAGAGAGGTCCTTTTCTGGGAGTATCTATGTGGGTTTCTAAATGTTTCATTTACCTGGGTATTATTTCAACCTCTAGATTTGGAAAGGTTTTTTCAAAAGTTTCAGTGAATAACTTTATATATTTTTTATCCTTTTACAGGTCTTCTTGACACCTATAATTCTTAAATTATTACTTTCAAGCTTATCTAGGACTCTTCAATCTATTTCTCATGATTATTTTTTATTGTTTATAAAGTGTCGTTGAGTAAGTCATCTACTACATTATTCTTGTCCTCAAGTCCTGATATTCTCTCCTCTGATTGGTGATGTCTACTGACATGAGTTTCAATTGTATTTTTCATTACCAGGAATTACTGCCTGATTCCTTTTTATAACAGCTAATTCTTTACTAAATTCATTATTTAAGTCTTCATTTTCTCCTTTAAATTCACTGAACATCTTATTAAGTTTTTAACTGCTATTCTCTTTGAACTCATTAAACATTTTAGAAATTTCTTCATGCCTTTTTATTTTTATCTCTTCAAACATTTTAACTATTTTGCTTGAAACTTCTTCTTTCTCAGTGTCAATATGATCAACTTTTGGAGAGTTATGAATTCTCTGAGGCATCTTATTGTCTTTTTTTTTAATGATTCCTCTGTTGTGTTGAATGTTATAGATCAGAAAGCTCTGCCACTGTAGTAGAAATCCCTAACACTAAACTGCAAGGAATTAAAAGTTGAGAATCTGAACATGCAAAGACCTAATCATGTGCTACTATATAATTTGGGTCTTGTTAACATGATCTGTACTCTTTCAATAACCAGAAACATCAAATATTAGTAATGATAGAGAGTAACCTGGGAAATATTAGAAGATAAAAATTATGTGAAGAACAAATAACAATTTAAAAATTGAGATAAACTGAAGGTGAAAAAGAAACAAAAGCAGAGAACAGAAAGATAAAAAGACAAAAAAGTAAGTTTTGATATTATTTTTATATCCATAAAGGGGAGCGGTTAAGAGGGCAAGTGTTTGGGCATGGAGAAAGAAGTAAAGGTCAAGATTTATAAGTGGGAAACTGGACATTTTTTATGAAGATTTTAGTCGATTCATAAACTAGCAGAACCCCTATTTTAGAAGATATAAGCAACCACCTTTCACGTGGGAGACCTAAATACATCGATGCAAAACACTGCAGAAACAAAAATGATAGTTAGCTCTCATATACAGTTGTCCATAAATATATGACCCTCATGTGCACTGCAGAATGGAAAAGAATATTTTCATTATATTTTTATATTAAATAAAATAACAGAGGAAGATGGGGAGTCTTTGAGGGTGTAGAGGGGAAGCAAGGGAAGAAAATGAGATGAGGAACATTAAACAGTGAAATAAAATGTAAGATTGAGTATGATTAATTAATGACAACAGAAACATAAATTTTAGGGATCCTATGAAATATCATTTGGTGAGGGGGTATCTAATGTGAGATGTTAAGATGCTGTACTGTTGGGCCAGGGGTACAACTGAGTGCACAGCTCCTGCCTGGCAAGCATGAGGTTGTGAGTTCAATTCCTAGTACAAAGAAGAAAAAAAGATACTGTACTATTTAAATTAGTCTACATAGAAAGAGGAAAATGAATGGAAGAGAAGGAAAGAAAAGAAAAAATTATAAAACACATATGAGGGAGCAGAGAAATAGAAGTTATAAGAGGAAAAATAATATAGGTAAGGAAAGGATGATACTGTAGATGGGAGGTCAGTAAAGATCTAGGAGATTTTACTCAGCTTTTAAACAAACCCTCAAGTATGGTTAAACAACACCTAGAGACTACCACTAAATGGGCATATGTGTCTTAACTACCTGGAATACTTTACAAGCAACAGTAGAAAATTTACATACACAGCTATAAAATTACACACATACATATAAAGACTTGCCACTCAAAAAATCAAATAATGAGAAGAAAGAAACTGCACACACACACACACACACACACACCCCAAAACACATACATACAAAATAATAACACCAAGACTGCCACACTGGGAACCTCTGATTTTCACTCACTGGCTCCCTTCCAATGTCAGGCAACAAATAAAAGGTTCCTAGTTGAGTTTTGGGCACGTGCTCTGCTAAGCGCCTCCCAGTTGCTTTGCTCAGCCTCCTGCACTCTCCATTGCGGTCATGACCCTTATCATCCCTGCCTGTTCCCAGCTGGCTACTTAAGGATCTGCTGTGGTCATGTAGCAGCAGTTTCCCACCCTTGCTCTCTTCTCTGCCTCCTTTACTCTCTGTAAGAAAAAAAAATGGAGGGACATTTTAGAAAGAGATAACAAATACCACAATTCCAAAAGCACCAATAGAAAGAAGCTACCAAGAAAAGCAAGCGAGTAAACAGAGGGAAAGTTGGGGAACCAACAACAGGAAAATAACATGACAAGCATAAGCCAGTATGCATCAGTTACAACCATCAATGTAAATTATCTCAATTCACCAATCAAAAAACTAGCACAGACTAGCACAAAAATACAAGAATCACATTTAACTCTAGAAGAAATTCATAGACTGAAAGTCAAAGAATTAAAAAACAATACTTTATGCAACTGGGGCCTGGAAAAAAGCAGGGGTAGCTATTCTATTTGCAGATAAAGTAAACTTCAAGGGAAGACTGATCAAAGGAGACAAAGAAGATAACTACATACTTGTTAAAAGAAAATTCTAAGAGATAACAATCAAATGTAAATGCACCAAATACCAGGGTACCCAACTATATAAAACAAATACTAAAGGACATGAAAAATAAAATAAGCACCAACACAATTGTAATGGGGGACCTTAGTACCTCCTGTCACAAATAGATCAATTACACAAAAAGATCAACAAAGAAATATCAGAACCGAACAAAATCGTGAACAAATGGACTTAGTAGATATCTACAGAGTGTTTCACCCCACAACATCAGAATACACATTCTTCTCAGGTGCACATGGGGTGTTCTCCAAAGTATACTGCATCCTAGCCCACAGAACATGTGTAAGTAAATGCAAAGGAAATGAAATTATCCCATATATATTGTCAGACCATAATGCAATGAAATTTGAAATCGATAGCAAAAGAAAACACAAAAACTCCATAAACATACAGAAATTAAATAAGGCCCTCCTGAAACAACCAATAGATCATAGATAAAATTAAAGAAGAAATTAAACAGTGTCTACAATGAAATGATAATGTTGACACAACATAATGAAACTTATGGGATGCAATGAAAATAGTCCTACAAGCGAAATTTATAGCAATGAATCCCAATATCAGGAAAACAGAGTGAGCTCAAATAAACAACCTAATGTTGAACCTCAAACTTCCAGAAAAAGAGGTCGAGCACAAAGCTCAAATAAGAGAGATTATAAAGATCAGAGCAGAAATTAACGCACTTGAGACTAAGAAAAATACACAAAGAATCAATGAATTGAAGATTTGGTTCTTTGAAAGATTGAATAAAATTGACAAAGCCCTAGCTAACCTGATCAAAAACAAACAAACAAAAAAAGAATAGACTCAAATCCATGCAATTAGGAATGGAAAGTGTGAAATCACAATGGATCCTGCAGAAATTCACAAGATTATCAATACCTGCTCTGAGAACCTGTATTCTAATAAGATGGAAAACACGGAAGAAATGGTCAGATTTCTAGATACATATGAATTACCAAAACTGAATCAGGAAGCTATAAATAGTATAAATACCTCAATATTAGTCAATGAAACTGAAGACATAATTAAAATCTTACCAGCAAAGGAAAGCCCATGCCCTGGTGGGTTCACTGTTGAATTCTGTAAGAAATTTAGAGCAAACCTAATGCCGGTACTCCTCAAACTCTTTCATGAAACTGCTTGCTGAGTTTCAAATTTACCAGGGGTTTTGGTAGTTTCTGGGGGCTAAAAATAGAGTCTCTTGGTGCTGATGTGAATTTTCTACACCCAGCAATCCAGGATCTCAGTTTTTTTCTCCTCTTTATGCATAAACTATTAAGACTAATTTAATTGGTAGAGTATCTTAACATCTCACATTTGATACCCCCTTGCCAAAGAATATTTCATAGGGTTTCTAAAATTTATGTTTCTGTCATCATTAATTAAGCTCAATCTCCCATATTTTCTTTCACTGTTTAATATTCCTCATCTCATTTTCTTCCTCACTTCCCCTCTAACAACCTCGAAGACTCGAATATATATAACCTTTAATTTCAAAATTCTGTGACAGTGTTTTGTAAAATGACAATTTTTAAATTTGAAAAATTATCTAGGGCTGGGATATCTCAGTAGTATAGCACCTGCCTGAAAAGTGCAAGGTCATGAGTTTGATCTCCCGTACATAGATAAATAATTAATTAATTATGTAGTCATGAGTTTAGTGCATTAGTTAGATCAAATCTGGTGCAAAAAAAATAGAAATTATTCAACGATAGCTGCTGTCTTAGTGAGTTTCTTGTCATTGAGAAAAAATATCCAGCCCCTACCACAGAGAGGAGGAGAGGAATATTTTGGCTCACCTTCCATCCATGCTCTCCTGGCTCCAAGGCAAAATCAGCCCTGACAGATGGGCTTGCTCGTCGCATGGCAACCGGGAAGCAGAGAAAGAAGTAGCCCAGAGGGTGACTCACCCTTCCAGCCAGGGCCCCAGAGACCTCTTCCTATGAAGCTCCACCCCTAACAGTGCACAACCCACCAGTGAGCACCACCGCTCAGGAGTCAATCACCTCCCAGAAGCCCTGCCTAGGATCCAGGAAGACTCGGGGTGGCAGGGGGGTGATGAGGGGGCACATATAGCTAGAACCATACAGTGGCTTCAAAAAACAATGAACTAAACAATCTGAGAGACTTTTCTATGAAAAGATGAATAGGCTGAATGAATGACAAGAAATACATTTTGCAATGCAATGCTGAAAATAATGAAGGAAAATGCACAAGGCAAGTGTAAGCAAACATAAAATCATAGTTATTTTGGGAAAAAGTGATATGTGTTCTCTAGTGCTTAGAGAGCCAACATGCTACAGGACTATTTTAATGTAGAAAATGAATCCTGAGACACTGTTAAACTGAGATCCTCGAAGTTCATCGATGTAGTCCTTCTCCTTGGCTCCCAGTGAAAGCAAAGATGATTTCTCTTTAAATAGAAAAACCTTCCACTTGATCTCTGAGTAATCTACAGATTAAGATCAACCAAGCATAACCTCATGTTAAAAAACTAAAAACATAGCAAAAAAACAAATATTGTCACTACATGCAAGCTACAAACATAAATCATTTCAGTGCAAGGGACCTAAAATATTCCAATTATTAGATACAATATATAACATAGTAAAGTTCAAGAAAATAGCAGATGCATTTATGTTAATAAATGCAAATAATGAGAGAGAAGAAAAATAACCAGAAGGAAATTTTAATGAAAAATTTAATTATCATGATTAAAAATTCAATAGAAAATTTTTGACCATCAAAGAGAATTAAAGCTACAGTGATAAAAACAGCATGGCATTAGTTCAAACAAAGAACATAAACTGACTTGTGGCTCAGATTAGAAGACACACTGACTGCTCCAAGAGCACTGCTATGTTATCTTGGACAAAGGAGCCAAATCCCTTCTCTAGAGGAAAGACAGCCTCTTAGACAAATGGTGCTGGGTAAACAGGAAACAACATGAGAAGAAGTTCAATATTGCTGGCCATTCAAGAAAGGTGTATAAAAACCACACTGAGATTCCACCCATTCCAGAAAAAAAGGTTCCCATCAAGAAATAAGACAATACCAAATGTCAGCAAGGCTGTGAGGAGAAAGGAACCCTTCTCCATTGTTACTGGAACTGTAAACTGATACAACTATTATGGAAATCAGAATGGAGAGTCCTCAAAAAACTAAAAGGACAAATTCCATTTGACCTAGCTCTTCCTCTTCTAGGTATCTTTGTAAAAGAGTTAAATACATCACAATACAGGGATGCATGCATACCTATGTTTATAACAGCACAATTCGTAATAACTAAATTGTGGAAACAGCTTATATGTCCATTACCAGATGAATGGGTAAAAACTGTGGTTTTTATACACATAGTAGTGCTCTGTCATGAAAAAGGGTAAACCTGAGTCTTTTGTTGAGGAAAATGGATGCACCTCAACACCATAATGTTAAGCGAAGTGCCTCAGATACACAATCTTAAATATTGCATGGTTTCTTTTATATGAAAACCTCAGTATATCTAAAGTATGAAATAAAAGACAGATAATAGGAAAAAAAGTATAGTAATCCAGCCTGGACAATGTATCTAAAATGTGCCTTGACTTAGTACAATTGTTTTACATGTTTTATATGTTCTTTGGCCTATTATTCCAGCTTTTAATTTTGTATATATGATAGTTAACTTTATAAAATCGTGTAAGACTAGATGCTGGAAAAATAAATAGGGGTGAAGGGAAGGGAAATCAATTGACATGTGTACTACAAGCATGTACTAATAAAAATTTTAAAAAATAAATAAAAATCCTTCCAAACCAAAAAAAAAAGAAAGAAACAATGAATGTGAAGGTTTAGCTCAAGAACTTATTCTATGTGTAATGAAGAATCAAGGTAATAGAAATTGTGAATGAAGAAAAGACAATGAACATCATTAGTTTTTTGTAAGATGGCCTAATATATGTCTATTCAGAATTTGGGCAGAGAAAATGAATGTAAGAAAAAGTAATACTTGATATTTGAAATATCACAGCTCAAGGAATAAAACCTAACTTAAACCACAGAAGATAAAAAGAATTCCCCCTAAGCAAAGTGAAAATGCAGGTTAAAATCTTAAAATCAGCTGGGGGAGGTGGTAAAAAAAAAGCAATTACCTGCAAATAAGAATCAATCAGTTTGAAACTAACATCACACCAGGAGCAATAGAATCCAGAAGACACTGACATCTTAAAAGAGGTTTTACAAAGCATGGTGGTGCGCATCTGCAATCCCATCACTCCAGAGGCTGAGGCAAAGAGACCATTGTGAGTTAGAGGCCAGCCAGGACTGCACTGTGACCTCAGAACCAGCCTGACCTACATAGTGCAAGCCTGTGTCAAAGAGAAAGAAAAAAGGTAACAAGAGATGTTTTCAAGGAGGACTATATATCTAGAAATACTATCTTTATAGATCAAGGGTGAAATAGTCATGTTAAACCAAAGAAAATTAAGTGACATCTATACTAAATTAGCTGCAAGATGATACTGCAGTTCAGAAAAAAATATAAATTGACTCCATGGAAAAAAAAAAAAAAAGAATCATCCAAGAAGGAAATTTGAGCACAGAAACTAACTTAGATAAAGCTAAATAAATATTGGCTATACAAAGTATTACTGATAAATACTCACTAGGTTCTTGAAAATGTGTAATGAAGATACTGAGCAATAATGGCATGTAATTAAGGAATAATTTTGTTAAGATCGATAGATAAAAATTTTATTACGATGCAACAGGCACAGTCTTCATGTGTATCTGTATTTTTCTTCTATCTGTATTTATGTTGTCTAAATTCAGTACTCTGAGTCTAGAAATAAAAATATTCCAATCATAAAGGCAAAAATTGTGATTTTGTACACTATTTTCCATAGGAAATGAAGCAGAATTTAATAGAGAAATGTCTGATTCCAGAACTGATTCTACTTATCAAAGATTCACTGAAGCTTCAAGGTTCACTACCAAGTGGATCCTTTTCTTTCTTATATAAAACAGTATTTTCCACATTCTCTTTGCTTCCCTCCCAGCTGGAAATCTGACTTAGTGTCCTTCTTTTAACCACTTCACTAATAATGCTCGATAAATAATAAATTGACTTGTCAGGACTGTTTAACTCACTGCTTGTCTCCACATCCTCAGCTCCACTTACATTTCTCTCTGTTACAATCTGACTCCTGATCTGAACTCTGAAGAACCACCAGTAGTTTCTTTTTTGCAAATCTCATTGAACTGTTTGTTGAAGTCTGTTCAGTGTTTAGCACTGTTCCTTATAGTGCAAAAAACTCTTTATCTTTTTGTACCACTGGGGTGCTTTGCTTTATCATAAACAAAATTATTCTGTTTTTGTGTCTTTCTGCTTTATATCCTGTAACTTTTTTGGTTTGCTTGTTTTAATTTGGATAACTTCTCTATTTCCCTATGGCCCTGATTCCTTATTTATTTGCTTTAGAACCAAAGACTTAGAGGGAACTAGGACTTGATCAAGTCTAAAATAACATTTTGTGCTTTAATTTACATCTATAATTGCTGAGAGATTGAGCAGCATTTGGCTTAATTAAATGTATAGAATATTTTATGATAAGCCAGTCACTGTTGGTTAAACACTTACAGAATATTTAAAATAGCTCTATGCAGTAAATGTTTAATTAATTTTGCCATTCTGAAGATGTGGAGATGGAAGCCTGCATAATTTAAGCAGCTCGTATGGTTATACAACTTGCAAAAGGTCAATTTCAGTGATGCATGTCTACCCACATTACACGCTGTCTGTCTTGAAAATTTTCCTTCTGAGGCGTCCCTTCCATTTTCTGAAAACTTGTATGTTTAGCCACTTGCTTCTTATGTTACGGTCTATCTTCCTGTAGTTTCTACTGCTGGCATAAGCTGAGTCTTTGCAATCCTGCAGCTTGTAGCTAATCCCCCTCTCACACTGCTGACTTCAACCACACTGTGTGAAGTCGGTGATCATGTCTCTCCTGATTAATTCTCTTCTATTCTAGTACCTTAGTCTACTCACTGCCTACAGCACATGGTTTTGAATCACCTCACCACCCTGGCTACCTTCTTCTTTATGTTTGTGGTTGCAATTTTTATAAACATTGCCCATAACTGACTAAAATTCTTCATGTGTGGTTTGGCAAACTAAGAGTAATTCTCATGTTATTCCATATGTAAAAGTACATTTTCCTTTAACTAAGCTCCTCCTACTGGACTCTTTCACTAGTTTCTATGGTTTGAGTACACTCAAGCTGAGAACTGGTTTCCAGTTTGAACAGTGTTGAGAGATGGGACCTTATGGGATGTTTGGGTCATGGAGGTGAAGCCACGGTGAATACATGAATGGGTTGTATGCCATGATGAATACATGAATGGATTATACCTTCTTACAAGAATGGGTTAGCTCTTGCTGGAAGAGATAGTTATTGAAAAGGAGGTTAATTTATGTCATACCCCCA
>RJWM01045083.1:0-12834 GCA_004363535.1 Dasyprocta punctata | reverse complement strand
ACCCCTCCACCTCCTCCCTTCATCTGCTCCTCCCTCCTCCACCTCCTTCACCTCCTCCATCTCCTCCACCATCTCCTCCTCCTCCTCAACTTCCTCCTCCATCTCCTCCTCCTCCATCTCCTACTCCATCGCCTCCTCCATCTCCTATTCCTCCATTACCTCTTCCCTCCTCCACCTCCACCTCCATCTCTTCCTCCTTTCCTCTACACCTTCTTCCCCCTCCACCTCCTCCTCCCTCCTCCACCACCTCCTCCTCCATCTCTTCTTCCTCCTCTACCTCCTCCCTCCTCTACCTCCTCTCTCCCCCACCTCCTCCCTTCTCCATCTCCTCCTCCTCCATCTACTCCACTGCCTCCTCCCTTGACCACTGCATCCACCACCTCCTTCCTTCACCTCCTTCCACCATGGTGCTCCTGGTTCACAGTCAGCTGCCTAGAGGCTCAATCTGTTTGTCATCACGAGCAAACACACCTCCCCTCCTTAGAGGGGTCCTAGGGGTCAAGGGGTTTGTCCCACTAATGGGAAATAGGACCAAAACAGTTTTAACTCCTCAAAGCCACCAATCGCATTACACAGGATCTGACTCTCAAGGAAAGGCGATTAAGGGAAGAATAAATCAGTCAAACATCTCTGGAGGATTCTGGGCTCAGCACTGGATTCCTTTTTGTGTATGTGTAGGAAATCTATGGCCCACCTCTGTTCCATACGTGCATATTAAACTGAATCATTTAAGTGAGAATTTTTTTTTCCTAATCCACAGATCATGTTGTAAATTAATGCATGAACCCTCCTCCAAAGACAAAACATTTCCTAACTATCAATGACTTCCTAGGAATTCCCATGATCTAGAAAACCATTTCCTTGTAAGGTCAGAATTCCCCCTCTAAAGAAAATTAGTTGTTCTAACTCTTTGTCTTTATTCTTCTTTGATTTGACAGATATCTGTCTTTACAAATGCAGATTTACCCTCAAGATGACAGTTTTATTTGTCTCAGATGTAATAATTTATAACATAGACAGCATCACCACTCTCAGTGCCTAATAAAAATCAAGCTTTGCATTCCATTTGTGTGTAATTCTGATACTACACTTTTGAAAAACTTGTTATTATTTGGAGGCAGAAAGAAACCTCATAAATAAATTGCAAACTTATGTGGTCAGGGGGAAAATGTCTAAGTCATTCCCTCAAGGAGCTCAGGGATAATTTTCATTAACAAGTTTTGATAGAGAAAGAGTGATTTTTTAAAATAAGCCATAGCCATATGGAAATTTAATAGCACCTTTTAAAAGTAATGATTATTTGTTAAGAAAGAAGTATTTAAATGTAAAATACAGCAGGGTGAGATTATGAAGCATGTAAAGCAGAAGGTTATTAAATGATGTCATTATAAGTATAGGAACAGATTTGGTTATACACTAACATGAACTGCAGACAAAGAAATCCAGAACTTAGCAAAAACGATTCTCTTTGTGTATCACTGCATGAGTTATTAACATCCAAGGTAACCACTCAAAGTAGTTTAGCTACTTTTATTTCTATTCTTCATCTTGTAGCTATATATTCATATTTATAACTGTATATATAAAAGCATAGACAGTCGCATAACATTCTATGAAAATAAATTATTCAAATCCATTTAGAAACATAAAATTGATTTCACCTCCTCCCACTTTTTTTATTCTGATTTTCAAGTTTTGCCATGAATATAGCTAATGTGAGTGGGAAATTATGGGAAGAATTATGCCTTCTGAACAGAATTCTGTTTTTCCTTAAAAAATGCAAATGTTTTAAACCATAGGCAAAATTTCATGTTTTGAAAAGCTTCAAAGTTTAGTGATTACTCAAGGATGCCACCGCTGTGGAATCTAGGTGATTATAAATTGTGATTTTAGTAAAATAAATTCTATTTATTTTCCCTCTGTGTGAATACCTCAGTTGCAGTACAACAGCATACCGTTAAAGCAGAGTAGCTTTAATCTTGGAAATAACAAACATCTTATTGAGTTTGTAATGGCTTTATTGATTATTTTGTCTAATTATTTGTCAGTTAAGTTGTTTAATTATTCCTCGGAAGTCTAATGAAGATTTTATTCATGTCAACGTGAAATTAGTTCCATTATTATTTTTCAGTGTTCTATCAACCTTAATTAGGTTTAATGCAATAAGTTCATTCAACAGCCTTACAATTCTCTGAACTTTGCGGTGATCCAGAATTTTAAAATATGATACATAAAGTGGTATATTCGGATGTTCACTGCCATAAACAACCCATTGTCGCCACTCGCGTGACATTGCAGATGCCGCCTAATTAACAATGTAAGAGTCATCAACTATTTCTAATTTGTGGGTGAAGCATGATGATTCTGGTTTCAGACATGGATGTCAGCGATAGTTTGCCTCTACTACCGCGTTCTCTGAATGTTTTGCTACTTGATGAAATCCCGCTAAACACGAGAAAGTACAAAGACTGCAGCAAGAATCTTAAGGTACCAATAGCTGTAGCATGGATGCATCTTTGTGAGGCATAATTCCCTCTGTCCACACGAGAGTAGAGAGTGGGTCATCTCTTTTTGGCACCACTTGATGAACACGACTCACACTTTTTCAGGAACATGGGCGTGTTGTCTGCAGTAGTCCAAGCAGAGGGAAGCTGAGACATGACAAAATTTCCCAAAGACTATAAGTCTGGTGATATATTAGTCTTTCCTGGGTATGTGAAAGATCAGTCACACTTACCTACACTAGCAAAAGTTCACTCACTAGAGGCAGGTAAACTCAGTCTGGAAGCAGGTAAATCTAAGCCACAGCTAGATCTAAGGACACTGTCTCCCTAAGTGTGGCTGCCCCATACCCAAAGCATAGCTATATTCTTCCCACCACAGGTAGACAGTGTGCCTCTGAATGTACCATGGAATTTGGCCTTTTTTAGTGGAAAAATATAAGGGATCAGTTTCCTAACACAACAGGACTGGATGGGGAAAGGTGCAAATGAAAACACAATGATTCTATGGAAAGGTTTTCTCAGCAGAGATGGGAAATACTTCGCTCTTGTATGCAGATTGAGAAAATCTCTTGTAATATGAATTTCAGACTTATTTGACAAACTTGGAGGAATTTAGAATAAAGAGGAAAAAATAAAACAATAGAGATTAAGCTAGAAAGTCAATAATGAGAGACTAAAACTGCAGAATTAAGAACCCTAGAAATGTATTGTTAGTAGCTATACCTCTCCTGAACATATTCCTCCTTTAACAATATCAGACTGTAGTGACATATGCATTGCCATGTTTATAGAGGAACAAATAGCTATGCTATCATAAAAGGACAGCTGCCCATCAACCGAGGAATGGATAAAGAAAATGTGACCGATATGCAGAATGTGTAAATATGAACTGCTATTCAGCCATGAAGAACAATGAAATCATGATTGTAGGAAAATGAGTGGATATCGAGATAGTAACCTTCAGGGAAATAAGTCAGACACAGGCAAATATTATATGGAAGACCTCATTATGAGAAGTTCAAAATATATAAAAATTAAAACAATGGAGAGATTTGAGGAAACAGGGATCTAGGTTTTCTGGGAAAGGGGAAAAGGATTAGGAGAGGGAGAAAGGGAAAAAGGTGAGATACAAATGGATGAAAAATAATCAAGAATTTATATATATTTTTCCCCAAAGTAAGTGCAACTAATAAATATTACAAACATACACTGATTAAAAAAAAAACATAGCATCTCATCCAAGATTGAAGGCAATAAATCCAAGTGGAGATTGCAAAGGGAATATGAAATCCATGAGTTAATGCCTTCGACTTTGAGTGTAGAGGTTTTTTTTGAGAGTCTTTCAAAATGGTGCATTGCTGGGAATTTCCATTAAAAGCCAGGCAAATGACATCACAGTTACAAACTCATCTCCTATAGAGGAAGCAGAGAATGGTAGATATCAGAAAGGGGTCCAGCTTGGATACTTACTATTCAGATATCCCTGGGTACCAAGGACAGCTTCATGGTATGTACCGTTCATTTACACCAAAAGAAAGAATCCATCTACACTATCTTTGGATATGAAAGGGGATTATAAGTAAATGCAGGCATCAAGTTCCAAAAAATAACCTGAAATTGCATTGAGAAAAATGACTACAATTTTATCATGAAATACAATGTGATCAATTCGACAGTGCTGCAATTTTATTACTTTCCATCTCTTCTAATAACCTAGCATCGCTACTAAAATACTGCACCTTGATTGCTTGAAGGACTATCTTTGACGTGTTTATGGCTAATGCAGAATTACTATTGACTTCTCTTCTTCTTCTTCTTCTTTCATTTTTTATTTTTTGGTAAATAGCGACAGCATTATAATTGTATCAATGCAAATAAAATGTTTATTAAAATGGATTTTTCCCTTCCTGATGTTTTAAAGGACACTATTGTTTTTCTTTCTTTGCAAAACAGAACACTTACTATGTAAGATATTATACTAAAAATAAGGAATAAAACCCATGCAATTCAGTTGATGACAAAATATATTCAATTACTTTGGTGGGGGAAAGAAATATGAATGGGTGAAAATCATTCCATCAAATTAATGTCTCTGGTTCCAAATTAGCACACAAAGTTGAGGTAATATTTTTGCATTCTGTTAATTTTTCCACCTAGAGATATTCAAAGAGGTAAAACCAGTATACTAACTAGAATGCTTTTTATAGGAAAATCACATGTAGAGAAATGATAGCCATCATTTATATCAGGGGAAAGCAATCATTCTTTCCCAGAATTTCTAATCGACTTTAGAGAAGCTGGTTGGTGATAAGTATAAAGACAATAGACAAAGTGAAAAATGGGAAAAAATTTCAACATGGAGTGAAAAGACTGATTTTAATCGACATTGACATCATGTGCTCATAATGGATAAGCTCATTTTTTTGTCAGGAATTATTTCAGGAGCAGAGAAAAAAAAATTGAAAATGTATCATAAAAAAGCCAGGAAGTCCTGTAAATTTTACAGGTATGAGTATGTGCACATAAATGTCTAACAACATATACATATGTGTGTGTGTTTTGCAAGTGTGTACAATTAGATAATTACATAGTTATGTATTACTGCCTATAATTATTCACTAAAATTATAGGACATATGCAATACCCAGCAATACTAATATGTAAATGCTATGTTAATATAGTTTATTTAATTATATGCAAATATATATAATGATGTATGCTATGTAGATACTCATGTTCGTATAGGCACTGATAAAAAATACATAGATATCCAGATTATTGGATCATAGTACATAAAATTAGTCATAACTTAAAATATGGTAACTAAGACAAAAATCAGAATGCAATCAAGCTCAAAATTTAAACTGTGACCTTCCTGTAAAAACTCATCTTATGGAATGCAGATTTTTAGAAGTTTTTACAGCTAATGCAAGATGAGACCTTTTTGAAAGTATATAATTTTCATTATCTGATGAAGAAAATAGGCCCTTTTCTTGGAGAAAACTTATTTCTCTGATAGCTAATTAATTGATAAAATAGTTGTGCATTTTGAATATCAGAAATTTTGTGGAAAATTAAAAGTATAGCCAAATTCAAGACCAAGCTACATATTTCCCTGGCTGAAAGAAATTCTATTAATAAACACAATGAAATGTTCTTTGGAACCACCCACAATTCCTGGTTCTTATGAATAAATTGAGGCCAGCATACACCAAGTTTAGAAAGGTCTCTGCATGACCTTAGACATGCATGACCCTGAAGGTAGCAGGGAAGAGGAAGAATACAGCAGAATGAAAACCCTTGAACTCTTGAAACCTGACTCTTTCATGCTCCAAGACCTGGGGTTGTGCTCCTACGAGACACGCTCTCCAATGGACAAAGATGATTACTTATGACAGATGTTACCGATGTCTACCTGTGAGATGGAAAGTTTCCAAAAACAGGCTGGAAACCCTAAATTGTCAAGACCTAGAGAAACTGATACTGGCATACAGCATCTCCAGTGTGCAACGCACTTTCACCATGGTTTGATTGGAGGGCAAAAAGGAAAAGCGAAGAAGGGAAGGGAGGAGAGATGGAGAATGGAAAGATCGAGAAAGGAAGAAAAAAAGGATGGGGAGTAGGAAGGAAGGAAAGAAGAGAAGGAAGAAGGACGAAGGAAGGAAGAAAGGAAGGACAGAAAGAAGGAGGAAAAAAGAGGGATGATGGAGAAAGGAAAGAAGGAAAGAAGGAAGGAAGCAAAGAAAGAAGAAAAGAAGGGAGAGGGAGGAAAGAAGGAAGAAAGGAAATGTAGTAAGAGGCAAAGGGAAGGAGAGAAAGAAGAAAGAAGGGAAGAAGGAAAGGAAGGATTTCAGACAAAGACAATCCATGCTCTCTGTTGGGGCTACCCACTTAATTTCTTTCCAACTGTAGAAAATCCACATAATTGCAAATAAAAAAATCTCAACCACCCATTGTAACCTGGCCTTCCTAAGAAAGATCGGCACTCATGACAACAGCTTCCTCTCCTTGTTTTTGAATCAAAGGAAAACACAAGCAAGGCCCCCTCTCTGCACAAGGGCTAATACAGAGACAGGGTATCCGTGAAATCATAACATTTAAGTGTAAAGTAAATTTCCTGGCCTGGAAGTGTCACTGTGAGGTACATTATCCGTGGAGAATGTCTCCGGAGGTATAGGGTGTCTGCTGGTAATAAACCTGACATTTCGTCTTAGACACTGCCGTTTCCATGTCCACGAGACAATTCCATAGTCATTCATCCTAAATATAACAATTCATTCAGCAACCCAGCAATAAAGACCACAGCAATTCATTCCCATTCCACGATAATGAATAATTCAATAATTCTAAAATTTCATCAGTGCTTAGAACGCACTTAGAGAAGATCATGATATTATTGCCAAATAATTATAATGAGAAGACAAATGTGATAATGTAGTTTTTTCACTCACAGCGAGTCTTAAAAGGAATCCAGGTATGACTCACTGGTAAGGCTCAATCCACTTAAAAAATTCATTCTGAAAGTTATGGCTGATTTCCTAGTGGATTATTTATGAGTACCTATTCTATCCAGAATAGATATTAGTAAAGACTGAATATTCTAAGTACCATCTTTTTTGTTTCAATATGACTACAGCAGAGATTACAGTTTTTATGAAAGTTATATACAGGTTTAAGACCTTAAGAACAAGTTCAGTATGATAGTAATAACATACAGTCATACAGTGCACATAAAGAATAGCTTTTGTATTTGCTGTAGCTCAAAGACATTTGCTGAGGAATTCCAATTGCTGTTTTCAAAAAAAAAAAAAAAAAAAGAAGGTTTTCAATGAAAAGCCCCCTGTTGAATTGCTTGAAAGCATTTCTTCTCTGATGTACCTAGCAAAATCAAAGGAAAATTCAAAACGGCTGTATTTTTCCTCTTTCTGAACATCATTTTCTGCTGCTTCCCCCTGTCTTTTCTTTGCTACCAGGTATCAGTATGCTGTTTTCCACTCTAAGGAGAAAATGCACTGATTGCTATCCTCTCCTTGCCTTTGCTGACCATGCATTCATTTATATTTCATAATGATTAATTGAGTAATTAATTAATTGCAATTATTGGGCTCTAGGAAACCAACCCAGGACCTTTTGCATCCAAAAAAATCACTATACCCCTGAACTGCAAGTTCTGCCCTTGTCATTTCAATAAAATTTGTCTATTCTATTTATGATATCATTGATATAACTTAAATTGACAACTGGAATTTTACAAAAGCTTTTAAAAAACTAGACTGAATGTGAATAACATATTACAACTTTATTTTTCTTAGCAGCAATAAAGAAGAGTTTTTAAGTTTCTCTGTTGTTACAAAGAACACTAACTTTGATGTAAATCAACCCTCTTATCAGCAATGATAACCATAGTTACTAAACTCATTTTAACACACACACCTGCACACATACACTCAAACACAGGCTCTTGTTATTGGGTTACCATCTGTCCTTATCTGTGCATTTACTCTTGCATAAAGTGCTTAAAATATCAATTGCATTTGTAGTGAATATGCATAATTTTTAATCTTCTTGTCATTCCCTGAATAATCTAGTACAGCGACCACATACATAGCATTTGCCATGCATATGACATTAAAAGTGAAGACCTGATTAAAAGTGCATAATAGGGACAGCATATGTCATATACAAAGAGTATGCTATTTAACATAATGCACTTTAGCATCCAGAGATTTCAATATTTGTGAAAGGTCCTAGAACAAATTCTCCTATAGACAGAAAGGATGATCATCAGGTTAATGATGTCCTAGTAATACCACACTCTGGGATCTTAAACAATGAGGTATAACTGTCGTGTTAAATTGAACTGTAATGCTTAAATGTGATTGCTAAGTTGATTGTTAAGAGATTCATAGCTGTTGCTTGAAGCACACTTCTAGATATGTCTTGGGAACTGGACCTTGAGGGACTAGATCTCTGGTCTCTTTCTTTTGGGGCACTGTTCTCCTCTTGTGCTTCGTAGCCAACATGACCTAAATCTCTTTGTTCTACCACACCCTTCCACCATGAAGCTCCTGCCTTGGAGCTAGCTAACCATGGAATGAATCCTCTGAACCCTAGAGCCAAAATACACTTGTCCTGCTTTAAACTGTAAGCATCAAGTATTTTTCCCCAGACAGAAAACTGTCTGATGCTTTTGCAAATTACATCGAATATAGTTATGGAGTTTCTTCTAACCATTTTTAATGTAATGTACATGATCAACTTATTTTTCAACGAATAGGGAAAAAATTTTACTTCTAGCAATAAAGTAAATTTCTCCCTTTTTCTTGGCAAAGACAAGGCATTATAAAAGAAATCTTTGTTACCAGTATTGTGGAATGAATTCCCTAAGGACACATTTCATCCACGTTTCATTGACTTCTAGAGAACTTAAGAGCTTAAATGCATTTTCAAGGTTAAAGGTGTTGATCTTTTTGTTTGACCAGCTTTCTTTTGCATTGTAAAACTTAGTTTCATAATAATGGTTTTTTTTTCTCAAGACTAAGGACAATTGCTCTGCATTTATTACATTGTTTTCCTAGTTTGGCATTTGTTGTAATTTTGAACTGTTTTATTGAACTTCAGTATGTCAAGTTCCAAACAGATCCGTTCAATCCTTCATAGCTACCATAGTCCTGAGCATAATATTTTTATACCTTTACACTATAACTGTTTTATTTTTCTTTTTGCCAGCATAGAAAGGCTACTCAAGCATTGGTGACATTCCACATCCATTTAATTCACTTTCATTTTTCCCGCTTCTTGTAATATCAATCAGGACATATTTTATAGAGTTCTCCACAAATCAGATAAAAACCTCAATAATTATTTCTTGGGGAATGAATACTTATGCAAATACTCAGGGAACAATAAAGCTCCCTTTCTTTTTTTACCTATTGACTACAAGAACAAACTTCAACCCGGTTCATAAAAAATGATAGGTACTTATTCATTTCTACTCACCTAAATTCTCTGGCTTACTCAAATATTAATCATGAGTTTTATGTGCTGTACACAAATCAATAAATGTTCAAATTGGCTGTTTTCATTAATGGTAATTCTGTGACATTTTTATTAGCTTATTGTCCATGTTGTGGTCAGCACTGGTTGCTAATTTCCCTTGACACACCCTTTTATGCTTTACCAAATTTTCATAGGTACTTGACTGAAAAAATTTGAATGAGGTTAGATGGATGAGCAGTGTTTTCTTTTCCTTATCTTTTTTCTTTTAATTTTTTGCAATACTGAGGATTTGGCTTAGGGAATCACACTAAGCTATATCTTCTGCCTTCTCCCTTTTATTTTTCTTAGGGTTTCAGTAATCACTCAGTTTCTTAGTCAAGGTTCAAACTTTCAATCCTTCCATCTCAGTCTCCCAAAATCCTGCAATTACAGGTATACACCACCACCCCAGATTAGATAGACTTTTCTATAGGTGAATGTCACATTTAGATTTCACCAAACTGACAAAATTCATGATAACATAAATGAAAGGAGAAGCGTTTCCTCCAGCTATCATGTTAGAATTCTGCAGGGTGACCTAAAATTTTGCATGCATAATGACACTGCCTTTTATGAATTTATCCACCCTTTAATATCTTCAGAATAATTCAGCCTCCACTCTTCTGAGTTCTCTCAAACATCAAGGAATACAAATTAAGCTCTGAGAACTTTCATTTATTTCTCACGACTGCAATTAGACAAAAATTTAAGTCCTACACATATCATCTCTTGCTCCTGTAGAAGTAGTACACGAACTCAAAGAAATAAAAATGATGTTCAATAATACACAATTCTAACTCTTTAATTCCTTCTTAATGCAGGATGAGTAGAATTTCCACAAAATACATGTGCATTCCTCCGTATACCTCAGATCATCTCCAGATGACAAAGGGGCAAAATGGCTCCAGATACATGTGTGGTAGCATTACTATATTTGCAACTATGCTAAGGTAAAAACTTCAAAGCCTTTAGGACACACATAGAGGTGGAGTCATACCCATCCTCTAGCCATTAAACAGAGAGAGCCAGCATCCATACAAATAGGGGGTTGCATGGACCAATAAATCGTATTGATCCCATGTGTGACATGGACTCAGACAAGGATACCGGAAGGAGCTCTACCACCTCCAATACAGGAGATTTAATTGATGAATGCAAGAAAAGGGAAGTCAAACCAAGTCACAGTTTCCCATCAAGTGGGAAGTCTTGTATGAAATCCCAGTAGGGAACTGGTTGTCCCAGTATTACCGGACATCATCTACTCTTCGGGTCATTCTTCTCAGGCTCCCACTGGTCATCTTGTGAGCCTGAGTCACCCCGGTAGCAGGAAGGCAGGTGGGTCTTTGTTCTCTTCCAATTAGAGATTTTGGGTCTGGGGAACCGGGTTCTATGCTCCAAAGGCCAAGGTAAGGCTTCTCCACTCGTGCTGGCAATCAAACTGGTCCTTCCTAAAATAATACACAAGCAAACCCTCCACTTCATGTTAATGGAGAAATATGACTCTGCCAAAACCCAGAGTTATGGTGTCCATAGGACTAGCATGTACCCTCTATGTGTGGGTTTAGAAGTCCAATGTCATTTGGCCTGGGTATGACATTGTTCGTTCAGATTGAAACAATAGAGAGTAATCAGAGCTTTATAGATCCCCATGTGTGTACCTTCATTTATGTAGCCTCATGACCTCTCCTCTCTTGTTTCTTTAGCATATGTTTTAAAAGTTGGTTGAGCTTTTTCAACAAGTGCTTGACCTTGGAGCTTCCAAGGGATACCTTTGGTGTGGGGAATTTTTGCACTGCTTGCAACAAGACTGAAAATGAGGAGTCATATGCACAGGTTCATTACATGCCTTGTTTTGCTTAGGGAGACCGATGTGAGTAAGGCCACTAAAGCAGTGATGTTATCATGAGAAGTAGCTTATCCCCACCGTGTGGTTGCATGGATGATTTCTGAGTAAGTATCAAGATCCACATGTGCATATGACAGGAGCCCATAGTAAGGGACGTGAGTACCATCTACTTGTCAATTTCAGTTAAGTTCCAATCTTCAGGGATGAGCTCCCTGAAGTGGTTTAGTGCTCCCTACCCTCTGGTGTGAGGATCATTGGTATATAATATTTTGGGCCTGAGTCTTTGTAAGAGCAAAATCTTTGTGAAGGGGCATCAGTTTTGATGCAAAGGCTGAGACAGGTTCTTCATGACAGAGACGAGATTCACCAAACGCAGAACACATAACAAAGCATCAGTTGATTTATTCCATTTAGAAAAGGGTCCAGGGAGTCCAGAATGAGAACAGAGATGGATGTTAATAAGAAGATGAGGGTGTGGTTGGACTAACTTCTGTAGTTGCGTGTAAAGTAAGAATAGATTTGGTGTGATAGCGGATTTGACACGAGTAGTCCCAGTATTTTTTTTTCAAAGAATACACAGAGAACTGAGAATCAGAGTCTAAATTTAAAGGTTCCTAAGAAAAAACTTGTAAGGCAAGTATAATAGCACCCAATTCTATTTTCTGAGTAGAAGAGAATCTGCCCCTTCTCAATTTTAGAAAACCTAACACTATACTTACCTTCATAGTGTTGTCAGAGACATCACTAAACATGGAGCACATCTGGGGAATGGGGTCAGAACTAAAAACTTTAGAAAGTATGAAAAGAGCAAAAGGTAAAAGTGCAAGAGTCTATCAGTGGGCCATAATTCAAAGATTTGTCCTCTAAAATCAAGTTGCACACATTGTAATGACAAGGACTACTGAAGCCAAGTTCCAAGTTCTTCATGAGGTATGAGAGTCTGAATAACCTGAGGATTCTAGCTGGATAATTGGTTAACCATCCTTCTACCCATGATGATAAGAGATGTTATGAACTTAGCAGAAGGTATGATATTTTTAGGGCCTCCATAGCTCAAAAGGAACCATTCTAAATATTTTAATGTAGGAGGCCATTGTCCAATAAGCCAATAGGTGTGCAGAGATTGGGAAGAAGAAATAGTTGAATAGGAAAATGTGGATCTGTATGATTCAGTTGATGCTGTTGTGTACCTTGTTCCACTAACTGTAACTCCTTTTATGGTTCCTGGGTTAAGGTATGAGACCAAAGTTAAGCATATGAAATCGTTATGTCAGATGCTGAGTGGGAATCATCAAACTGGGATGGCGTCAATTAATATCATCTAACATTTTTAGAAAACCATTTAGTCAATCCGTCCCTCCTACCGTAGGGCTGTTAAGGCCTGAAAGTACCTCCCATTATTATATAACCCAAGTAATTCCAAGGAGATATATTTTGTACTTCACC